>NJCR01000315.1:21950-48819 GCA_002234235.1 Fusarium hostae
AATTTCATGAGTTGGTGCGGTAGGATCAGAGGTTGAAGACCGGGAATTAAGGCCAGAAGCTGGAAACGAGACATAATACTCAGTCCTCAAGCGCGACTATAAGCACGAATGGTTACGTCTAATTACGGATGTCTCTATTTAAACCGACCAGGAATGATTAGTTTGACAGACATAACGTGATTGTATGCCAAGCATCCATCACTTGCATTTCGGATGTTGCACCCGAAAATCTTCGTAAGCAGCGGACGGATATATGCGGGGTTGTCCGACCACCTCCAACCTCGCAACAGCCTCTGAACCTTGATAGACACGCGACCTTCCTAGCTTTCCTATCGCTAGGTTGCCGAATTACTATGGCAACAAAAATCTGGGAACAAGTTGTTGCAGAGAAGCGACGACAGCGGGCCCGTGCCATCTCTGCTTTTGTCACCAAGAACTTATCAGGAATTGAGGACCGGCAAGATGCATACAAGGCCATTACTGAAATTGACGATATCAATATCTTAGCTGGCATGATTTCAAGTGGGAAATCCACGAGTCAAGATGTAACCCTGGCTTATATCACGCGGAAAGTCAATCATTGAATCACGCGAGAGATATATGCTAACATATCGCGTGACAGAGCCATTGAGGCCCATAAAAAGGTAGACCCTTACGACAATTTGTTGAAAGCTAGACATAGCTAACATATTAATAGACAAACTGGTGAGAACCATTATAGCCTCTTTCTGCCACGAAGGTCTGATCATTTACTAGCCTAACCGAAATCCTCTTCGATGATGCTGTGGAACAGGCCCAAGAGCTCGATGCATATTATGCTAAAGAAAAGAAAACTAAAGGACCTTTCCATGGCGTTCCAATAAGTCTGAAGGACCAGTTCAATGTCAAAGGCTATGACACCACCCTTGGCTACACAAGCAAGGCTTTCAAGCCAGCCAAAGATGATGCCGTCTTAGTAAAGATCTTGAAGAAGCTAGGCGCCGTTATCATTTGCAAAACCAACCTCCCACAAAGCATCATGGTGAGTCTGATAAGATCAATAGTTTGAGTTCATGCTAACATTTGCAAGTGGGCGGAAACTGACAACCCTCTTTGGGGATTGACCGAGAACCCGATCATCCCTGGGTATACGTCTGGAGGTTCTTCAGGCGGCGAGTCGGCGCTGATATACGCTCATGGAAGTCTCGGAGGTTTCGGGTCAGATTTGGGTGGTAGCATTCGCATGCCAGCGTCTATGATGGGTCTGTATGGTTTCAAGCCAAGCGTGCGTTGATTCACTATTCTCGGAATATTGCTAACATCATATAGAGCTCGAGATTGCCATATGGAGGAGTACCAGTCTCAACCGATGGGCAAGAGCACGTCCCATCATCTATTGGTCCCTTAGCACGCTCTCTCTCGAAGATTTATCATCTTACAAAAGAGATCATACTTCAAGAGCCCTGGAAACAAGACTGCCGTTGTGTCCCAATCCCCTGGCGCCAGTCTGAATATGACATGACCTTGAACAGCAAGCTAACAATCGGTGTCTTGTATGACGACGGCGTTGTGAAGCCTCATCCGACTATCGTGAGGGTTATCGCAGAAGCTGCAGCTGCCCTTGCAGCTGATGGTCATGAGCTTGTAATGTGGAAGCCTGACCTGCATGCAGAGTGCATAGAAGTTATGGATGCCTACTTCACGGTCGATGGAGGAGAAGACATTCGTCGTGATGTTGAGGCAGGAGGCGAGCCTTTTATCCCGAGTGTAGAGAGACTTGTGAACCGTGGGAAGCCTATATCAGTTTTTGATTATTGGCAACTCAACAAACGCAAGCGAGAACTCCAGCAAGCCTATCTCGAGAAGTGGAACAATACCCTCTCGAAAAGAGGCAGGTCTGTCAATGCCATTATAATGCCAGCTCTACCACATGCAGCTGTACCTCATAATACTGTCAAATGGGTGGGATACACCAAAGTCTGGAATCTTTTGGATTATACGGCTTTGGTTATCCCAGGAGGAAAGGTTGAATCTAAGGATCTTGACGCCATATGGGACCATGAGCCGAGAAACGAGCTGGATGAGTGGAATACTCGCCTATGGGAGGATAATATGCACGATATGGTCAAGCATCGTCTTCCTGTGGATATTCAGATCGTGGGGCGGGCTCTAGAAGAGGAAAAGGTTCTGGCTGTTGGCAAGGTACTAGATGATCTCCTGCGTACTCATCTACTTGAAGGATGAACTCCGAGTAAAATACATATTTTCCAACTAACAAGAACAAAAGTTCGAGGCTTATTCCTGAAGGCCATCTGAATCTCTTCTCAAATCAGCGAAGTTCTCTTCCTCCGTCTCAGCCATCATGCATCTCAATGATCAGCCCAACGAACACCACCAACACCGCAGCATAAGCCGCTGTACTCGACATAACTTCCATCAAACTCGTAAGATACACAGCAGCCATTAATCAAAAAAAAAAAAAAAAAAAGCAACAAACACCGTCGTCGAAACCAAAGCTGTGTAAAGAGTATTATATAAAACCATCAGCCACATCGGTGCGATGAGAAATATTCCACCTACGGCCGCCACAGCAAGTCTTTGATGAAAACCTACCGTCCAGTTCCGCTGATAGTTATCCTGTCTTGTATCTCGGATAGATTTCGACCCGCTAGGCCCTGTGTGCCAAGGTCCGATAGCAGGAAAGACCTTCTTTCCTTCAAATCGGTATGCCTCATTTCCGATGATGGTTTCAAGGAGTTCGCGATCTTGATATTTCTCACCGCTCATGTAGAACGGGTCCTCAGGCTGTAAACTTCGTCTTTCCATATACTCATAGTTTTGGAGTGCTTGTACTATAGGATTCGCCATGAACATCGTTTTAATCGAGTTATAAACAAAGCGTCAGGCATCTTACTATAGTCGTTGGGAGTTTCCTGCCACCCTTGAGGTTCACTCGCTTCGCATCTTAGAGAGACTGCATGTTTGGCGAGTTTGACTCGAAGCTGCTTCAATTGTATTCGCTGAAGCACGGCAAAGTTGATCCGATAACTCTATCTCATGCTGTTAACCTTGGTTCTATTTAATTATAGGAGGTTTCGTTCCTACTCTGCCCAGTTCGTTTGGGGTTTGTTCATTATCCTTGGAGCCTTGACAACCCCTGCGAAATGAAGTTGTCCAGCTTTCATTCTCCGATATGTTGCTGATTATGTTATCGAGTTCAAGGTCTAGTATCCAGCGATCGTCGCCGAGATCAACTTTTAGGTTCTGGTCTGCGATCTCCTCGTCCATCGAATTTGAGTCTTTGTGAGCACTGAAGCAGCCCATTCTAGTAACTTGTGTCTGCTGGGATGGGACTTGGAAGAGTATAGAAAACGCAGTGAATGAGACATAATAGGGTACGATTAATGTAGAAATACCGAGTCACATGACTCAGAACTGGCTAGGCTAATGGTAGTAGCACAGCCTGCTTTGGCTTTCGCTAGTTTCAGCTGCAGGTGTGTTGCAGCGCATTCTCGTTATGCGCATTTGGGCATTGTGGCTGAAACCCGAGGTTCTCCAGGCTACAAAGATACATTAGACAAACATGTAGAACTACCTAGAGAGCCTCAAGGTCGTGAAAGGCATGAATTATGAAGTTGATATGACATGTAAGCCTAATCAGGCTTCTTGTAATCCAATAAGACGCATAACCTCCAGGACTTAGTTGTTTTTACACCCTGATCCACCATCTCAACTCTTTGTGCATCCTCCAGGACCTAGAGGGGCTGCATTTAGCTTCACATTTATTGGACGCCATGTTCCTGAACAAGAAAATCCAAGGGACCGATAGTTGTACCTTCGTCTACGACCAAATTAAGGCAATCAACATGAGTTTCACCATCTCGTAGACCAACGAAGGCGATGACTTTATCTTCAAAAATGGGCAAGATGCTGTATTTTGGGAACGCGTTATTGGCCTATGCATCACGATATCACAACAGTCGTTCAGGAGGGCGCGAAGATAATGAGGAGTATCGCTCGGCTCGGTTCACGGTTTAGTAAACGATTTCGATTTCCGAGTTTCTCAAAGAATAAGAAGAAGGGACAGGATGGCGAGGTGGCAAAGGAAGCTACTGCTGCTGCTTGAATCTCGTAACGAATTTTATCATTTCTAGTATTATTAATGCAGCATATCTGTATGTTGATACTTTCTATCTATGATTTAACCTTGAGCACAAGGCCAGTTTTAGAGATACGAGAAGCCACTGCCATAAAAGCCCCTAATAAGATGGAACAACCAGCAAACATCTGAGGCCCAATATAACTACCGTTACTAGCTTTGATAAGCTCACCACAGATAAATGGGCCTGTAAGATTCGCAATACTGACAATGCCCAATATCATTCCAACTCTTGTCCCAGTCTTTCGTGGATCAAGTGCCATTTGCGTTGCAACAGCTGGAAACTGAGCTTGTAGTGCTGCAGCGATGAAGCCGTATATCACAGCGAACGCATAAAGGCCTGCTGCAGTCTCTATAGCTGCCCAGCAGTAGACCAACAGGCTTGAAAATACGCTCAGGGGGATGAGTATGTTGAAGGGTCCTGTCCACTTATCGGCGATGATATTCGGCATGATACGGCCAAATATTCCAACGCCGTTTAGAATCATCAATAGATAGATGGGCTCGGATATTCTCGCTTGATCGCGGGCAAAGGTGCCAAGGTAGAAGAACGCGAAGTACAGGCCCCAGAAGTTGAGAAACATGCTCATGGTAAAGAAGATGAAGGGCAGTTCCTTGAAGGCTGTCGTATCGATCCAGGGTCCGCTTGGGTGAGGCGGTAGGCGAGGTTTGAGCCAGATAAGGCAGGGTATATACGTAGCAAGCATGATGAAGCCCATGCTTCTCAAAGTCCAGGGAAAGCCGACATTGTCGTGGAAGATAAGCCAGTTAATCAAAACTGGATAAACTAAACCACCAACAGCTGCGCCAGCGGCCGCTAGCCCAACAGCAAAAGCCCTATACTTCTTGAAGTATTGTGACAAAACAGCTAGAGCCGGACAAAAGGTAAACCCATTTCCTATTCCAAGACAAACAGCTTGAGCGAGGAATATCTGCCAGAACGTCGTGCATAACGAAGTCATGAAGAGTCCAAGTACCTGCAAGGAGACACCGAGGGGGAAGACGATCCGAAAGTGGCCAGCATCCGTCAGTCTACCAGCTATGACTCCAACTGAGAATAGGAAGAACACTTGAACACTTCCTATCCAGGATATCGTGGACTGATCTTCTCCAAGGGTTTGGGAGTAGTATTGTTGAAAGATTCCGAAGCCGTTTGCGACACCCCAGGTGTTGAAGAAGACGATGTGGGCTAGAAGTGCTTGAAGCCAAGCATTAAATCCCCCGTCTGGTGGTTCGTCGTGTGTCGGTGTCTTTTCAGCTTGATTTTGTTTGGTTTGGTTTTCGACATCAGCCAGTGTCTCGGCGCCAGAGACCGAGTCTCTATCTTGGTTGAGTAACATTGGAATATGGTCTAATACCAGAATTTGGAAGCTAACAAACTGAGACTTTGACTTAAATTCTAAGAACAAAAATACTTAGATAAGTTTATTATGAGTTGGAATGATTTAGGATGCTTCAACTACGCCAAGCTTCAAGCACTTACACCGCTATTACCGGTATTCCCGAGATAACCGACATACCCGCTCGGCCCGTAAGAACCGACCCTCGCAACTTCACTTCACATGCAATCATCCCCTTACACACCACAATCCTTCAATTCCCATTGCAATACCAAACATGTCCACTTCTCAAGGCCGTAAGCGCTCAAGACTCGCCTGTGAAACATGTCGGGATTTAAAACGGAAATGCGACGGCGCTCAGCCCTGCGGAGCTTGTGTCCGTTTTGAGTATGACTGCACCTACAAGACTTCTTCGAACAAGAAGAGGAAGACTCATGAGGCTTCTCTTCTTCCCTCACCACCTGTTCATACGGAGAGGGACTCTAGACCTTCGAGAAATGATCATGCTACGTCGCCAAGACATTTGCAGTCTTTGGAGGCGAATTCTGGAGCAGCGTTTCTTAGAAGGTTGGCGTTGAGGTTGGATCCTAAGAATGCACCAAGGATGCACACTTTTTCGTGGAATGCCTTTCTTGGAGCACGGAAGTCTTCCCATGTTCCTGTTTCGAGACCGATCACAGATTTACTGTCCAAAGAAGACATGGAGAGCTTGAGTGCCGTCTACTTTCAAAAGATGGACCCAATTTATGGTTTCATTGATCGTGACGATATCTCACAGACCATACAAGGCAGATGGGCTGGATATATATATGATCAGTCTCAAGATGCTGTTCTATGCGGTATAGCAGCCATCGGATGTTTGTTCTCACAAGTCGAACCTCTACCAGTGGAGCTTGACTTGATAGAAACAGCAAGATTCATCCTCGAGCAGAAGATGTCCGATGGTCCGTCTTCTGCCAGCGTTACAGGATGGCTACTTCGAGTAGTATATCTGAGAATAGCTGGAACACCTCACACAGCATGGATGGCTAGCTCTGTCCTTATGCATATGCTGGAAGCGGCTGGTTTGCACTGTGAACCATCCCAAGAATCAGTCCTTCCAGTAACAGAAGAAAAAGTCGATGCCGAGCTTCGGAGACGACTCTTTGCAGTCGCCGAGCATCTCAACATATGGATTTCATTTGACATGGGTCGTTCCAGAACTATACTATGCAACTCAACACTCGAGATGCCATGTTCAAGGGAAGGAGACTATACCCATGAGCTCATGGAGCTACTCCCATACTCAACAGACCTTGACCCCAATAAGTCACAAGACGTTTCCGAGCTTGAGGCCTCACTGTCAACAGTTCTGAGCCGAACTCATTCCGTTCCGCCATCGATCATGGCACAGACAAACCTCGCTTTATGTCTCTGCCGTCGACTTCAATCTATGAATACCACTTTTTCCGGAAAAGTTCTCGATCAGATCCTCTCTATCACAAAAACAGGCATTGAAGCCGCTCAAGCTATTCTAGATGCTCGCTCACCATGGCATCACATGGCCAACGTACCGTTTCAAATCATCTGTGTTCTACTTGCCATTGACACGGGCGAATCAATAGCTCAGCTCAAGGATGCGATGCAATGTTTGAGTAACGTTGCTACTGTGTACAATACCAATGCTACGAAAGAGGCCCTTAACACGGCTTCTCTGCTTATACTGATGCAACAGCGGCGCAAGGAGAAGTGTGCGTCAAATTTAAGTGATGTGCTAAAGAGTTTTCCTATTGTTTCACTTCCAGAGACTCGAGATGAGACTCCTGTTCAAGACATGGATGATATGAGATGGCTGAACAACTTGGTTGGTGATCTTTCCAGTTTCGACTATGCTGATTTGGATCGATTTCTCTTCCCGAACATGTTTTGATCAGGCCAGACTTTCTGTCGTTTTTCTATGCAAAAATATGATATCCATGTACTCTATAGTCTTACGGCTCCCCCACTGTATAATCTACTTCTTTCGATACCACATCCTCGAAGCTCTTTGACTCCTGATCTTCCTCTGCAGCTGAAACACGCCATACATCAAAGCCTCAGCAGTAGGTGGACAGCCAGGAACGAAGATATCTACCGGCACAATGCGATCAACTCCCCTAACAACACTATAGCTGTAGTAATAGTACCCTCCTCCATTCGCACAAGATCCCATGCTGATGACCCAACGCGGCTCAGGCATCTGATCGTAGACTTGTCGCAATGCAGAAGCCATTTTGTTTGTGACAGTCCCTGCGACGATCATTACGTCTGACTGTCTGGGGGAGGCACGGAAAATGATGCCCAGACGGTCTTGGTCGTAGCGTGGCATTGACACGTGCATCATTTCGATACTGCAGCAAGCGAGACCGAAGCTCAATGGCCAGAGGGAGCCAGTGCGGCCCCAGTTGGCTATCTTATCCAGCGTCGTACTTTATTCCACGCCTTCTTAGCTTCTTGTTCTCGTCGTGGCACGGGTTTGAGTACGTACAGGGTATAGTCGACTAGGTTGTTTGGCTTAACATCGGCGAGCGAAGCTGGGTGCGCAATGGGGGCTATATCCTTAGTCGCCTGGGAGGATTTGTTCCGTCTCTGATATTCAAATAGGTTCTTTGTTGTTCTTTGGGCTTGGGAAGCCTTTTGTGGAATCGTTGGAATGGCTGTAATGGAGAGAGGCCGAGCTATAGCTAGACAATAGTGTAAGTCGAGGTAGATAAGCTCTTTAGAGTTATTACTCACATCTTGCCAATTGTAACCGAGTCATCTTGACATACATCGTATAAGTAAACAAATAGAACTTTCTAAGAAATGAGAAAGACAAAATCAACAGTGCTGCTTGCTATATAAGACCTTTCCCCGGGGTCCAGGTCGGAACGGGAATTAACCACATAGCCCCACTTATTGCTGTTCGCCCTCGGAAAATTCCCACATGACCCAACTTCAACCTCTTTCACTCACGTACCTTTCAAATGGCGACTCCATATCGGGCCCCCGCATGTCCCGTCTGTAACAAACCTCTATCCACCAGCCAGAACGAGTGTCCATTCTGTCAAAAATCCTTCCGCAGGGCTGATGTAGCTCGTCGGCATGCACGTTCCTGCAACGCCCGACAAGGCCAGCCTCTCCCACCAGAAGCCAAACGGGGCAGAAAGCTTCGAGCGTGCGATAATTGCTCACGGGTTAAGGTCTCTTGTAACTCGGAACTTCCTTGTAATCGGTGCTCAGCTCGTGGCATCGACTGCATATACAGTTCACTATGTCACGACCCTAGACATGGAGCGACTTCCAAACCGAGGGAAGTCTCCAAGAATAACCGTCCCAGCTTCTCTTTTCTGCTACAAGCTAGCAATCCAATTCATCACTCAATGGATGTCATTGTTGCTCGGGAGCCGGAAAGAACTTCAGAGATGCCTGCTTGGAAACAACGTGAGACGGAGACGGTTGATTGGAGCTCTGGGACAGTCGATCCAAGATTTCTTCTCTTGGATCTATCGGACATGCTTCTTGATGAGCCTCATGACTATGAAGATACAGAACACAATTCTTTACAGTTCTCTGGTATCTTTGGTCCCTCTACCGCGTCGTTCGACAGTTTATCGACACGAATAGCCACTCTGTCAAGCATCCTTCAAGGATTGACTATCAACAAACCTCATCTCAGGGAGGGACTCGACCAAAGTTTTCAACGAGGTTTCTTTACAACGTCTCACTTTCAACATGTTTTAGTCTTCTTCTTCCGCCGGAGACATTACCATAAAGATACGATACACTGGCCAACATTTGACCCTGAAAAGGTTTCGCTCCACCTGCTACTAGCTGTGGTGCTGACTGGAACTGTATATCTGCAATGCCTTGATCAATCGGCTCCCTCATATATCAGTACACCTCTACTAGAACTAGCAGAAAAGTACGTATACAGGGAGCTCAAGGAACTATCAGATCAGGACATCAGCCCAGTCACGTCACAACACATGCTTGAAATATGTCAAGCTGCCGTATTGATGAATACTCTCGAAGGCAGTGCAAACCATATCGAGGCTCGTCGAAGAATAGCGAGCAAACGAATTCCAAGGCTCGTCGCGACGTTGAGAAAATCAGGCATGATGAGTCTCATGCATGAGTCAGATGAAAGCTGGGGAGAATTTGTTCACCGAGAGACGTGTGTAAGAGTCGTTACATGGACTTTTATCAATGACTCACTACTGGCGCTCTTTTGTAACCATCCACCCATCATTACATCAAAGGAGATGACTGGAGATCTGCCATGTCCGAGTGATATATGGGAGACAAAGTCAAGCGTCGCTTTTCAAGAACGGTCACACGATAGATTAGCAAGGTCTTATCCTTCAAGTTGCAATGAAGCGATGGCAGGTATACTTGCTGACGAATGGACGCCTGCCATAAGAGAGTCCTTTGGAAAATTAGACCATTCAGATCTCTTTTATCTCTCCTCAAGTACGTCTGACCTAGCACATCTAATAAATGACAAGTACTGATTTTTACCAGGTCTTCAACGTCACATATTCCATTATCGTACGTCGGTAGTATCACCCGACTATTCCAAAATGCTACTACGTGCATTGGATAGATGGGACTGTCTTTGGACAGATGCTTTTGAACGTGTTCCAGAGGATGAGAGAAGATGGCTCGGAATAGGCAAACATACTCCTGAAGTTATGACTTTGTCAAGGCGGACCATTGAGCTCATCGAAACTGGCGAAGCAAAGGACTCAGCTTATCTTCAGGACATTGCATTTTATGATACGGCTGTCTTTCACGAATTCGTGCAGAAGTACGGACAGGAAAGCTCGGGTACAGCGAAGAATTGAGAGGCTGACTTCAGGCTACCTCCCAACCTAGGGGAGGCAAGAAAACTCAGGACCTCTATTCTAAGTGACAAAAAGATTTAGATGAGCTTAGTATAGACGTAGTGGGCCTTTAGATTAGTTATTTATGGCACCTTAACTTCAGGTTAGAAGTTTTCTTGCTCCCCAAGGGCCAACTATCTACACTCACCTCAACTCTTCTCGGTAACGCCGAGCGATCATCAAATCATCTCCCCAGAAACCAGGCGATCATCCAACCATTCATCGCCACCCAGCGACAACTCATGATGTTTATATCCGCCCAGTCCCCGCCACCGGAGATGTACTGTAAACTCTAGTGCGCCAAGTCCTGGGCGAAAGCACGGGTGCCTGATCTTGGCTGAATGCTAAAATTCAGGCCGCCAATTTCTTTGGCTTCTAGAATGCTGCAAGCAATAACAATTACACTGCACAGCCTCATGTGTCAGACTGTCACTCTAGCATCAAGCGGGGGCACGGTGGCTATGGCGGAGATGCATCAAAGAACTAGAGAGGAAGGTCTCGTTGGAAATATGGAACGTTTTTAAGGCAGCCAAGATTGTGAGGTTAAGGCATACAGATCGGGGACTTCCAAATCGTGTAAGGCCACGTGGTGATCAGTACGCATCGCCGCATCTGAAGTTTATTCTCCCATGGGATTCCGTCTCCGTCTCCGTCAATTATCCCGCCTTTGTATAGATACCATGCCTAGATAAATTGACAGTACCAGCTACGGCCACATCTCTAATAAAAGCATTATTCAAGAATGAAAGCATCTTCTAAGCTTTTATTTAAACGAAAGCTTTGACAGTCACAGGCGGACTTTGGGCGTATTGGGATGTCGTAGCGAGATGTCCCTTTCAGGTGGGTTCAATTGAATCTGCCTCAGTGACAGCCTTGATCCACACTAAACAAGGGATGTAGACCAATTAGAAATGTTATCGCCTGCATGTTGCGGCGCTGCAAGCTTAACCCCGACAAGCTTATACGTCCATGCCAACTCCAGGGTCTTTTATGTCACAGACCCACGATCGTCACTCTAATCATCCTTGAAACAGTGATCAATTGGTAATGACATTACCACAGAACCCAACAGATTATTGACCAGCATCAACACAAGAGAGATTTGCTGTTTCGCTAAATGAAGCTTGTGTTTGGATTTGGATTAAGGCTGAGCCAAGGCATTCGGACCTTCATTCCGTTCTTTGTCTCTTTGATGCGCGCCTCTGCAATGCAGCAAACCACCACAAACACGCCCAAAGTAATTACACCGCTGTGAATGGTTCCTTTGGCTAGGCCACTTTGGTAGGGCTGCTTTTTGTCTCCCCCAAAACAACAAAAGTCAAAGCACCATTTTGGCTGGGGCTAATTTGTTTTCAGAGATTGGCTCCTTTTCAGCTCGTCAGAGCTAAAAACGCCAGAGAACACTACTCCTTCCGCTTCCTGTGGTGATTACCTCGCTAGAAGAGAATATAAAGAACACAATTCTTCCTGCCTTGGCAACTTCCTTCTTCTCAATCAGTCATCATCTCTAACGAGTTACCAAAACCGGTCTTCCAGTGACCTATTCACAGCTCAGCCAAGACATCGCCTGTTCTTGTTGTTTAGCGGTCGATCTTCGCCCCCAATCCTTCTGGAATAGAGCGACATCATCATTCTGTTTACCTCATTCGCCCCTTAAACTCATCATAGAAGTCCAACCCCGTGATCTTCTGTCATTGTTGCCTCCGTCACAGCCTCCGAATCTAGAAGAGAAAACTGTACGCCTTGTGGATCCTTGCAATCGACCCCCGTCATCAATTCAGTCTCACCCATCCTCAATTCGGAATTCGGGTATTAAACCTTGGAACTGCCCACTTTAGACTGTTCCGTCTAATTACATCCCCAAACTCAAACTCACGACTTTTTTTGTTTCTCGTCAGTTTGACATCTTTTGATCCGAAATCTCTTGGTCTTTGTTTGACTCTGGTTTTCAATCCACAATCGACACTTCTTTGTTGCAACTCGCCTATACCTACCTGCATCCTTTCGTCATTCCAAGACAACTTGGCCCGCAATGAGACCAGACTTCGCAGTCGTACTATTCACACTCATCACGTCAACGGTCGCGTCAGCCGTCGATGCACCCCGCCACATCAAGCGCATCGAGTCTGAACCCAGCGCCGATGAGCACGAGCTTTACAAGCGTCGTGGCGGCGGTGGTGGTGGAGGACGCGGTGGTTCCAGCGGCGGAGGTTCAAAAGGATCATCTGGCAGTGGCAGCAGAGGTGGGAGCTCCCGTGGAAGCAGTGGAAGCGGCAGCAGTAGCGGTAGTGGTTCAAGAGGCTCATCATATCGTCCAGGTTCATCAAGCAGCGGTGGCTCCGGCGGCGGCGGCGGTTCTCGCGGCGTCGGTCCTCAGCCCAGCTTCGCAGGCGGTCGATACTACCCCGGTGGTTCATCAAGACCTTACAAGTCCGGCGGCCGAAGTCCCGGAAGCATTGCGCCCTACGCTCTAGGTGGTGCCGCTTTGGCATTCTGGCCTGGGATCTGGCTCTACGGCGCATACATGTATCCTTACTCGCATACCTACCATTATCACAACGAGACCAGCGATGAGGACGAGGAGCGCGATGTCCTCTGCGGATGTTCGCGATACGAGTACTGCGCATGCGACGACAACAACAGTACCGAATACTTCGACGAACTCATCGGAAACGGAAGCTACGACGCACTTAACAAGTCCATCGTCAATGTCGCAGAGGTCAACGGCACAATGACAATCCTCATCAACGGAACACTGCCCAACGACACAGCCCTCCCCGACGAGGATGCATCAGACAACGTAGCAGTATCAGGACGATTTATTGCCGAGAAAGCGGGTTGGTGGCCTGTAGCCTTCATAGTCATGGTAACAGTCTTTATTACCTAGGCGGTTTTCTTGCTTGTCTTTTCTTCTATTACAGCGTTACGACGTGCTAGGCGTCGCCGGGCAGCCCGGGCAGCTGTCCAGTCGCAAGATTAATGAGTTTATGAGTTTCACGGTGTTATTGACGGCGTTAATACCCAACTGGGAGGATTCTTGTGCTGTTAGGGGGTGGCATTGCTGCTTTCAAACTTCTTGTACTTATTATTGTTATTGAAGCATCGGGTATTCATCATACACTACGCGACTGATGGAAGCTGTTAGAAATACACTGTATCCTTTTCTCAGTCTTGTCCCCACCAACAATGCATCATTCGTGACTGTGTTCAGCAGGCCTCAGTGTGACGCCCACAACATCTGTGGAGGGATACAGTCAAGGCAGACTTCCTTCCTGGCATCATCCCTGCGCGAATTGACATCACCGCCCAACTCAATGGCTCTAGAGACACCTATGGTGCCACGATCTTCAGACCAGTGTTTCCAAAACTCGCTCGACGTTGAGATAAACGATTGGGGCCCGAAAAAGATTATGCTTATGTTGTGTTGGATTTGATCGATGCACTGCTGCCCTGTCATGATACTCCCCAATCAGGAATTCGCCGAGTTTTTGCGTCATTTAGGATTACCCAACGAATAATATTTGCAATTTCTAGTATTATAGAGTGTTGATCTTGTGTTGTAGAGTGATGATCGGGTATTATGGAGGGTAGATTTCGCTATGAAAGCTTGTTTTCGTATGGGCGCTGTATCTGACCAAATTGAGCTGTGTTTTTGGGGATCGTTTGGAACAAGCGAGAGGTTGGGGGGAATTAGGGGGATTGTAAATTGGAAATTACAATGACAGCTCATGGGCAAGTTCATGTATGTTTAACCGGTTTGAAGGGAGGTGTTGAGATAGCGGGCGCAGTAGCAGGTTGTTCAATCACACCTTTACCATAATTCTTGTTCGTGCTTTGTGGCCTAAGACGTTTTACCGCTGGTACAACTGATATCATGAGTAAGGTGATAGATGATTCTCCATCTTTGACCGAGTAGTGACCTGTCTCCATCCCTCATCTTGGCTGATCAAGTCTCCGCGACGACCGCGATGCTCTCTGTAATGCTTGATAGTAATTACAGCCCTCACAATTTCCATAGAAATAATATGTTCATGCACTTTACCCTTTTCGCTAGACTTTAACATCAGTAATAAATGTGTCACTTCAGAATCGTGAAGTGTCAAGTGGTGTTTCGGCTACCCGGAACCACAAGAGAAGGGTGAGCCTGGAACAATGACTCGTTTCAATTACGATATAGGGACTTGACATATGTTTCATGTAGACCTTTTACAGCATTCTGTTTCAGGGAGACTGCAGAGTCTTTTCGTAGGATTGTGTAGTGTCTTCAAAACGCAACTCCACCATCAGCCTGGCCAGTTCCTAATCATTCATCATGAGTTTGATACGGCTATTCATCGACTAAACCAAAGATGGCAAACAAACTCGCACTTCTCTTGAAGCCTGAAAAGTGCAAATCATCTACTCGCATGGTTAGATCAAATTGAAATGAGTTTGGGGATATAGATGCACTTACTATAGGGCCGTCGGGAGCACACCGTGAGTTCCTGTCCATTTATGGTGGCTCAATAAGAGGCGCCCGATCCACGCAGAGTTGAAGTGGATATAAAGCCTTTCTACAATGAATTATAATACAAGGCTCTAATGAATTTTTATATATCTTATGGTTCTTTTGTCCTTTGAAGTAGAGGCGGTTGGCAGTGGATCAGCTATTGATGCCTACACGGCCTTGAGCCTAATAACGAACTTTGCGTCCACCCTTAACCCGTAATTGGAACACATGATAATTCGTGATTGCCATCGATACTTAATTCTAAGAGAAGTGGACGTTCTAGACTATGCTTTTACGTTTAGTCTAGCAACGAGTCGAGCTTGTGACCATGAATCACCTTGCATTGTGCATACTCATAAGCTGGCTGCGCTCTTGATCTGCTTTTTGCATAACATTATCCTCAGATACCTTATGCATTTGAGAATTCGATATTTTGAAGTTAGTTTCCCGACTACACATATTTAGGTTCTCGGTCTGGGAAGAAGCCAGTCATGAGCCAGTGATTCAATCTCGTTGTTCCCGAGTTTGCTTCTGCGCAACTTCATTCTTTCAACATCTTGCATCAACATCAAAGTATTTATTGGCTCATCTTCTTCAAAAGTGCCCATGGCATTGAATTCGATCTCGTTACAACTATCTTCTGCGCCTTGGCGACTCCATTTGTAAGTGCAGTAATCATTTACTGGTACAATGACATTTCCTTACGACGTCTCCAGATTTTAACCTCAGTTTATACTATGCAACTCAAGAACAATTCAATAAGGCATAGTGGTACAGAGATCGAAGCTGCTGTGAGGCTTCTTGTGCAAAATTAGAACACCAAAGTCAGTTTCCATTGAGCATTTACACGATGATTGTTCCTTGTCGCGACAATGGTGTTGAAGTGGAGAATTGCACACCACTCAACGCCGCCCCACCTCGAAATGAAAGCCACTGGCCTTTCCGCTTCCTCCATCATATCCTGACGTTGATTGGCTGACTCCGCGCTCATTCTCAGGCTCACGGGCATCTTTCCTGGAGAACGCAACCGTGAACAACTCAGCTCAACGCAAACACGAATTACTCACCATCAATCTTCACACGACAGTCACGACTCGCCGAGCGACGGGCGGTCATTAGCGACGCGATAGAATTATGATATAAGAATAACGACATTTCCGCGGCCTCTTAGCGATCCGATTTACGATTGCGACACCGCGATCATGCCTGAAGAGAACGATTTCTCGTCCTTTGACGAGAACGCCTGGAAGGCCCAGGACGCCGCCGACGACCGAGAAATTGCGAAGCTGCTAGGAGACTCGCAAAACAACGGAGGCGGCATCATTCTCGATAATGTCGCGTTCGATCAGTCTGGCAAGGCGGATGATGCAGAGGATTACGAAGATATCAGTGACGATGATTTACCAGAAGAGGAGGAGCCCAGCGCTGGTGTCTCTATGGAGATGCCTGGCCTCACTGACGATGGCGGTACCAGTCACGATCCAGATGATCTCTTCGGAGAGGGACCTTCTTCACCAGACCCAATTCTAGGTCCCTCTTCCCCAGCGCCTCACATTCGCGATGCCGATACTGCCGACGACACCCAACCCCTCGATACGAGTCTGAGCTTTCCTGGCATCAACTTCGACCCAGAGCCTCATCTCGATAATCAAGATCCCGATATCCCCGCACCCGCCGAAACCGTCGAGGACCTTCTGAAAGCTACATGGCCTGCTTTCAAGAAGGGGCATGTCTTGACATGGAGCGAACTCCTGCCAGCCAAGAAAGCCACATGGAAGGAGAAGAAACCCGTCAAAAAGCCTAAGCAGCTCGTCACCAGCAAACTCACACTTGAACTCGCTCCCGATCAAGAGAAGCTGTTCCGCATCCCGGGCGCTGCAACCATCACCCGCAAACCCAGGCAGGGCGAGGAGAGAGGTTTGGTTTACTGTGGTATCGACCAAGAGGATCAAGCCGAAGATAATGTCCAGTTCGATCTCGATCAAGACTCCGATTCCGAAACGGTTGCTGGCTTCACCCTCCGTGATATTGAGCTTGCCTGTGAAGATTGGGGCGCCAGCATTGAGGCTATCGAAGCTGATTTCAAGGCTCGACAAACCGCCGAGCAGCAGGAACAGCAAGCACGGAAGCGAGTGTTTGAGGAGCAGGATGACGAATGGGATGCCGAGTTTCTCATGGACCTTGGCGACGACGGACCACCACGACCGAAGAAACGCAAGACAGTCAAGCTTGGTCTACCAGAGATTCCCCGCTATGCTGCCCCCTCGTTCGACAATTTCGAAGACGCTACCAGCAGAGGCGCCAAGAGGGTGCAACTGGATATGAGCGATCCTTACCTTCTTATCGAAACACAAGAAACCCAACGAAATGCAAAGCGACCCCGCACAGACAACAAGCTGAAGCGCATGGCAAACGGCAACCTCGGCCGCGATGTCTCCAACCGCTTCAACATCTCGAACGACGAGGCATACGAGGCTTTGAAGGAAAACCACCAAAGCAAGGTCCGCGCTACACTCGGCAACATTTCTGTTGAGCACAGTATGCCCGCTATTAAGCTCTCATGGCCGTACTACAAGGTTAAGCTCGGTGGTACGACAGATGAGTATCATCGCCCTCGCTTCAGGTACAAGAAATTTGCTGGTCATATCATCAAGTTTGACAAGCCTGCACACCAGAAGCGAAAGCAGATGAAGGGCAAAGCGCACGAAGTCTTCCTCAAGTCCAAGGATTTGAGTATCAACGACAACTCTACAGCTGTTCTTTACGAGTACTGTGAGCAACGCCCACGAGTACTCAGCAGCTTTGGTATGGGTAACCGCTTGATCAACTACTACCGCCGAAAAGACACAAACGAGGATGAGCAACTACCTAAACAAGAACTTGGAGAGTATCGTATGCTTCTGCCTGAAGATCGATCTCCGTTCTCCCTTTTTGGCACCGTTGACCCTGGTGAGACTGTACCAACATTACACAACGAGATGTACCGAGCTCCTGTCTTCAAGCACAACCCAAGAGGAAGTGACTTCTTGGTTGTACGCAGCACTACCGGAGAACACGGTTCAAGATGGTTTCTCCACAAGATCGACCATCTCTATGTCGTTGGTCAGCAATTCCCTTCAGTCGAAGTTCCAGGACCACACAGTCGCAAGGTTACGAATGCCTCAAAGAACAGGATGAAGATGCTCGCGTTTCGCATGATAAGACATAGCGATACCGACAACTGTCAACTGTCCGACATCACCAAGCATATTGCCGACTCAACCGATACCCAAAATCGCCAGAAGCTCAAAGAATTCCTGCAGTACGACAGAGAGAGCGGTGAGAAGGGTATGTGGCGACTGAAACCTGGCGAAATACTACCTGATGAGAGTACGATTCGTTCCATGATTAAGCCGGAGGAGGTCTGTCTACTTGATGCTATGCAACTTGGTATCAAGGAGCTTGAGGACGCCGGATACGACCCTCGAAATGCTTCCCTTGATGAAGATGTTCAGAACAACGATGCGGATGGGGACGACGATGATATCGAGGATGAAGGCAGCAAGGTTGCCAAGGGCGCCAAAAAGCAGCAAGAGAAGCAAGAAGAAACTCTTGCGGACAAGATGGCCCCATGGAAGACAACCAAGGCTTTCATCGATGCATGCGCTCAAAAAGCCATGCTTCAACTTCATGGTGAGGGAGACCCGACAGGCCACGGTCTTGGTTTCTCCTTCATTCGAACCTCCATGAAGGGCGGATATATCGAGGCAGTTCAGGGACCGCTTGCTACATCTGCAGATGCTATGGAGCGTGAAAAGCGAGCTAATGGTGGCCACGCCTATAATGTCAAAAAGCAGCAAGCAATGTACGAGGAAGGTATTCGAGAAATCTGGGAGAAGCAAAAGACTACACTCTCAGATGGTCAAGAGCATGACGACAAAGATGTTGCGGTAACAGAAGACGAAGATGACAGATTCAACGTTCAGTCAGCCATGACTCCAGCCCAGTTCGACGACGGTACTAGCCAAATTAGTGGTTTGACTTCGGCAAGTCGACAGCAACGACGCGCTATTCGCATAACCCGAGAGATCCGAATGCCCGATGGCAGTACGCAAGACCGAGTCGAAGTCGTTCACGATCCGGTTGTGATTTCGCAGTATATGAAGCGGCGAACAGAGGCGGATCTTGAGATGAGAGAGTACGTGCACCCACCCAACTCGCGCCAGACAGTCCAGCAACCACAGAGCAGGGGAGTTGTGGCAAGAAATCGCCGACGAACTTACGGAGTCGGCACCCCTGGCTCCAGAAATGATATTGTTGGATTGGAGTTTAGAGCACCGGCTTACGTGTATCTTTCAACAGCATCTACAGCTCCCGTCCTACAGGCAATGCCGACCATGACCGTCTTGCAGGCATTAGGTACGTCTTATCCAGTCATGATGTGATGATCGATACTAACAACGACACAGAATCAAGAAGGAGCTCGAACGACTCGAGAAGAACAAAGCTCGACGACAGGCTCGAGAACAGCAAAAAGAGCTTCACCAAAAAGCCAGCACAGGAGATGCCGGGTCACCCAGTGTCAATGGTGATAAAGTCCCAACTGGAACAACCCGCAAGTGTGCCAATTGTGGCCAAGTCGGTCACATCAAGACCAACAAGAAGTATGAGCCCCCATTCTCCATCATCGCTTCCCTTTGTTTCTCCCCCTCCCCCAGTGTCGTTCAATTGGTGTGTACCTCTAGAGCCCGACAACACAAAGCGCAGTCGCTCGCGCAAGTCTCAATTGCAACTCGCTATGGAACAATGCGACAAAGACAAGGCACGAGATGCCAGAAGGCGTGCTGAAGAAAAGGCTCGCGAGGACAAGGCAATCGCTCGTCAACTAGAACAGGAGCGGCGAGCGGCAGAGAAAGAAGCGGAGCGCGAGCGACGCAATGCGGCGGCCAAGCGACTGCAAGAAGAGCGTGAAGCCAAAGCCAAGCGGATTCAAGAGCAGCGAGCCGCTGAAGCCAAGCGACGTGAGGAAGAAAGGGCTCAGCGGAAGAAGGTCAAAGAGGATCTCCATCGCCGTGCCCGAGAACGAAAAGCCCGCCAACAAGCGATTGCGCGTGCGCGACGTGAAGCTAAGCGCATTCGCCGTGCCCGCTGGGTGCCCAGATGGCACTCTGGAGGTGGATGGAATTGAGAACACCAATTAGTGCAACGACTACCACATCACATACAGCATTTCTTTTGTGGTTGATACGTCTTTTCAAAACTCTTTACTAACTTGTTCCTCAAAGGTTATGTCCACTGCTTAACGGCACGATGAAAGCGGACAATGGCGCTGCTGAGCACGGAGGCTTTGGTAACTACAATGCTCCAGGAGGCGCTGCTGGATCGCCCAGTTAGAAATCGAATACTGCTTTTAATACGCAAGCTTGATCTCGATCAGCCGAAACCACGACGTCGACTTTTCAAGAATGGTTAGCTGAGATAGTTTTATTGTCAGCACGAAGGGGAAAAGCGATGGCTCTACTATTCTTGGTTTTATGTTACTTCAAAAAAGCTTCGGGGAGGGAATGGGCTGTACATTAAAGAAGCTCTGGTACATACTACCGAAACCAGAGGCTGATGGCATTGAAATGGAGTTTGGGATCCTTGTTGCTTCACGGAAAAGGCTGGCATAGCAACAGCAAAGACATTGCATTTACCTAGACTGCGTCGACAGTTCTTCTGACAATATGCTATTAATAACATTACTTGAAACATTAACTTTGTTCCTGTTTGTTTGCCGAACTTCATGATAGTAGCTACGTACGCTTGACAACGCGGATAGCCATTGCCGGAGAACCCTAGACGAGAAGAGGTAGGGAGAGTCTACTAACTCTGCAACTAGCACCCTTGACAATGATGTGACAAGAAGTGATCCCAGTATCCATGGATTCACATGCGGTGAAGATGTCTAGAATACGTAGGTGATGAGCTGTGGTGGTGCAGTTGACCTCTCACATCTCAGAAGCGGGCAAATTTCGAGATGCACATTTAGCCCCCATTCAGTGTCTCCACTGATAAACTGGGTTAATCTCCTGACATGCTGGGTTAATTGGCCCGCATGGTTGATGCATGACCTGGTCTCGGATGTGAGGCTGCTATGCATAATTGTATTTTTAGAAGCTGGAAAATGACGGTTGGGAACTAGGGTCTGGTATATGTCATGAGGGGGACGGGGGACGGGGAGTCAGGGGAGATACGCTATAGCTTCCAGGTGTCAATAGCTTCACGGATGTGTTTAATGAGTCTATCTATACTGACTCAACTCCTCAGATTCACAATTAGTGTGAAATCAAGAAAGACAGAGCTTAGAGCCACCCGTCGGGGAGAACAGACCAAGATCATCAACGCAAGGGCAAACCCTCAAGCTAAAAGATGCAGCAAAAGAAACATGGTCGAATACGAAAGCCGTTGCAGCGGAATGGGTGGGAACAAACGAGGCTCAGCTTCCTTTCCTGTCTGTCAAGTTGCATGAAACATAGGAAGCGATATCCGGAAGAGTTGTGTTAGCCCTGTTTGCTCTAGTTGATGTGTTGTTTCCGTTGACTCAAACCAGGATATGGCCTGGGCTTTGCGGTTTCAAGATGATAAGAGCCGTGTTGAGAGGTCGCTGGTTGAGGTTCGAGCTTCTTATTTGTTCGAGAAGTTACTTGCAGTTGAGACTTTTCCTTCTGCCAAGAGCCGTGGCTGATATTATACCTGATATACCTTCTACTACTCTGGAAACAGACACTAGAAAACAACGTGGTGCGACAAATAACGTCAAGTCAATGATGTTATTTCTAAAAGTCGGTGGCTGGACCTCCACTGTCCAAGTTCCATTCCGCTGTCCCGTCCCGTCCTGGTCTGTCTCCCTGAACGTTGGCGCCTCTTTAGGGGACCGTTCCAGGGCTTCGAGTGCCGTAGCCCAGACTCTGCCTCCACTAAGCCCACCGTCGTCTGGCCTCTATCCAATCACACTCACCTTATCTAAGCAAGGAGTTTTTCGTGCGGGTTCCATGCTGCCTTCTTTTCTTCCCTCCCGTCGCTCTCTCCATCCCGCACCCGCACGCACGAGTGAAAGTGAACACGATCCGTCTATTATTAGAAGCCATCCATCTATTCCCATCCCAACCACAGACGCCAGATTCAGCCCCATCGACGTCTATCGATCGAAACCTTCAGCTTAACGGTCGCTCGCTTGTGTCATTTTCCCACTCATTGCCCCCTTTCTCAAGCGCCAGAAAACCCAAGCCCGTTCTCTCTCTTGATCGCTTAAATCTTACTTTTCTATCGCTATCGCGTCGCGTCGCGCAACGGTCTCGAGGGCAGATCTCATCTAAACCTAGTCTCCTTGTCGCAACGGCTCTCGTGAACTCAAATTTTCATCTGCGCATCGAATCTGATGATATACGCGACTCGCATGTCTGCGTCACTCATCCTCTGCCTCACTCAGTACCCTCTTCCATCCCGCTCCCCTCAGGGCTAAAAAAGAGGTACCACCAAAGGCTAAGCTTAAAAAAAGATACCGTCGACGCGCTACTGCACCAAGTACCCCTCCACCAGCTGCCGGCCACTAAGCTACAAAGGTAGCCAACGGCCTCGGGGTCCTTTGACTAACTGAAAGGTTACTTCTACTTCGGCTTGTCCCAGCTCCAAGCAAAGCAGAGCAGAGCAAGCCAAACCACCTACCACCTTCGCTTCCCTCATCAAATCCTCTCCCGCTCCCACTCTTTTTTTCCTTTTAAACAACCTTCCACGGCCACCGCGACAGCCGCCTCCGTCATCTCACGCAACCTGCTCCTCTTCTCTCGCCTTTATCCATCGATTTTTTTCAGTTTATTTCTCCGTTTCCTCAAGCGTTCTATGGTAGCATCCACTTTACCACGCCGTTTAACTATTCTTTGTTCTCGCTTACGATCACGACTACAACCGCGCTTCAACTTAACTTAACTTGACCTTAACCTCGCGGCTCGACTTTCCCCGCTTCAAACTGTCGACTCCTTTTCTTTGCGACGATCTGCGCGACCCATTTCCAATTCCACCCTGCTCCACTACCAACGTCTCAGGCATCTTCCATATCTCCTTGGCCGCGACCCTTGAGCTGCCCCGCGTGGAAACGCGACACATTTCTCCAACTTGAGCTGCACAACCGCTCAACATGGGACGAAGAAAGATTGAGATCAAGGCGATCAAAGATGACAGGAATCGCTCTGTGTAAGTCAAACCCAGGAACAGCTGTAAATCACCAGATCTTGGTGTCTCAAAGTTCGCGACTAACTGGCGCACAAAGCACCTTCTTGAAGCGCAAGGGCGGTCTTTTCAAGAAGGCTCATGAGCTTTCCGTTCTTTGCTCTGTCGATGTCGCCGTCTTCATTTTTGGCAACAACAAGAAACTTTACGAATATTCATCAACGGATATGCGAGAGCTTATCCACCGATATCAATACGTGAGTCCCACTTCTGTAGGCACAGTCGCAACGCCTCTGAACGCAGGCAGCGACTGCGGCGCGTTGTACTATTTGCTAACAGAGAATAGCATGGCGGTCCCAGTGAACACAAAGGTCCCTCCGACTTCAACGGTGGAAACGACGATGACGAGGATGAGGAAAATGACGGCACCCCTCCACATGGCCCTGAAGTTGTCGAGAACCAGATGATGCCTCCCCATGCTTACGGACAACATCAACCTCCTTTCCCGCAGATTCGACATCATACACCTTCAGCATCACCACCTATTGGTAATGGCGGCCCATTCCAAGCGCATCCCGGTCATCCTATTCAGCGACAACACACTCCGCAACCATCGATCGGCTCACGACCGGCGTCTCGAACGGATATGCGCCGAATGGGTCCCGGCATGGTTCAGCCTCCGCCTCCGGCCGGCCCTCCGCATCCCGGAATGAACTACATGCCCAATCCACCTATCTACAACTCGCCTCATCCTCCCGGTCTAATGCCTCAACATGGTCCTCATCCTCAATATGCTTATCACCAACAGCCTAGCCACATGCAGCAACCAGGACCGTACATGGATGACCGCAGGTCCCCGATGCCCTCTCCGATGCCTCCCGCTTACACTTCGCAACCGCCGTCACAAGCAATCCAAGCTCCTGTTCGTCCAACACCGTCGCCACAACCGCCTCAGCAACAGCTTCCTCCGAACATGTCGCAAATGTCACCTCCGCCGCCCCAGCCTGAACGTCGACTTCAAGATCCTCCACCACCGCCTCCCGTGGAACCCAAGACGGAACCACAAGAACGCCCTCAGCCGCCACTACTGAATACGGACAGTGCCATCAAGAAGCTACCTCAAAGAAAGTCCCACAGTATCTTCACTCCCATCGAAGAGAACCGATCTATTTTGTCCCAGCATCTGGCATCTTTTACTTCCGAGTCGAACAAATCAGAGTCTGCTGCTGCCGCTGCCGCTGCTAATGCCGCAAACGCCGCCAACCGTTCACAATCAGTTGATGTGGCTGCACTGAACCGGACCGCGGATGGGCCCAAATCATCACCCCATTTGCCACAGCGTGCCAGTACCCAGACCGATGAAAAGTTTCGAACAGTATCGCTGTCGTCAATACCAGAAACCACTTTGACTCCGCCCTCGCGTTCTAACAGTGCAAAGGCCGGCGGTCCCGGTGGAGCTCGACCTCGTGGCCCTCGCTTAACGGTGCAGATTCCGGATGGCGGATCTGAAGGCGGCGGTAGCGCACGAACGGCAGAGTCAAACTCGCCGCGGATTGCCACAGAAACTACAACGCAGGCGCCTCAACGCCACAACTCTCAGTCGTCACTTGTGCTTCCTCCTCCCTCTCCGTCTGCATCAGCAATATTGTCCGCGGGTGCTACTGGCCCACCAAATCCTTTTGCCCGGCCGCCTCCTCAGCAGAATGTGAATGGTGAAACTCCTGTCTCTGCCTTGCCATCACGTTTCTTGACAAATGAACTCCTTCCGAGTCCAAGTAGCTTCTATCCCGATTGGAACTTCCGGGGAGGTGACAGTAACACACTACCAAGTCCGCTAAACTTTGCAACGCCAGTTGTCGGTTCAGGTCCTAGTTTCCTCAGAGATGACCTGAACACGACACCAAATGCAAACTCCAACGCCTTTAAGGACAAGGATCCTCTGCCTCATGCCAATGGGAGCTCAACTCAAAACTTGAGTGTCGCTCCAAGCAATTCTACTGCCACGAAACGAAAGACTCCTGAGCCAGGAGCCGCAACGCAGAGCGATACTGCGGAGGAGTCAGAGCCAAAGAGGATGAAGGTGGAGGAGTAATCCTCGATTTTGGGAATTGTTCTCATACAAAAGTGCTTTTTTGCTAAACGCTTCAACCGACAGGGCATCATAGGCTGGCCTCTGCATGCCAGTCATAAAACATCATCAGAATCGGCCAGTGTCGTGCTAACGGCCTTACAGTCTCTTGTTTTGAGGCAGCTTTTGCCTGTATTCCTTTCATCTCGAATATTATACCTGGCTTGTAAGCCCTTTGTGTATGGGGGTAACTTGCAGTGTTTGGAGTGAACTATGCAGAATAGTCTGCTTGACGAAAAAGTGGAGGGAGTTTGTTCTGGAGGTATCTAGCCCTTGTTGTAATTTATGTCTGTTTCAGAGGGTGTCATTTCTGGGAGTTCGGATAGATGATACCGGCGACGAATATGTTGACCTAATCAATATACTGGGTGAATAGCAAACTGTGGTATGGTGATTTCTTTGAACCTCGTGTATTATCCTAAGCGCCATCACCTGTAGCGAAAGTATCCCGACCTCTTGCGCAAAATATCTAGCTGTATCCAAAGTTGCATAATCATTAATCTATCATTATTCGTGTATCTGTCTGTACCCATCAAGCGGTGTCTATCTAAGCGTAGTTCAAAACTCCTTTCAGAATCCACTGTATCTCAAGTTAGCATGTCGCCCATCATGATCTTAATAAACTTACCAGCTCCCCATTCCCAACCTGACTAGCCACCCTCTCAACCTCAACCTCATCAGGCATAATAACCCTCCGTCCCTCCTTAATCTCCCACCAAATCTCCTTCCCTCCCAGCGTCTTGCTCTTCTCCCCCTTCTCCCACGGACTAACAGGCACAAGATGCGCCTCCACAAACCGTCTCATATTCTCCCTCGCCCTATCCTGCCCACCATCACCCTCATACGCATCAGCCCCAAAATTATTGTAATCAGCAGGTTGTTCCCACGGTTTGCGCGGTAGCGCATCAACAGCTGAGTTAAGCGGCGCAAGAACAGTAGTGTTCGTAGATAAATCGCTGAGTCTTGTATCGGTGGATGGCTGCATGCGCGCGAATGATGAGAAGCTCGTTAGACCGCGGTTGGAGCCTAGGATGTCGCCGAGGGCGACGGAGGGTTGGACGGAGGGCGGGTAGGAGGACATTAGAGGGAGATGGCCTTTTAGAGGGATGGGAGGTTTGGGGAGTGGTGCTTGATTGTCGCGGAGGGGAGACTGGGAGGAGGATGTTAGGCTGAATAGAGCTGTTAAGGCGATAAGAGGTTTCATTGTGAAGTTGTTGATGTAGGTTTAGGTTATGGTTGAGGTTTGACAGTACGTCATGAGGGGATTTGCGTATTGGGGTAACGTGATAGGTCACGGGATCGTTATCTCAAAGACTTACACCAGAAAGTTGCGCCGCATGCCTGATACACTCTCTGAAGATCTGACCTATCTAGAGTATCTTTAAGACGGCGTCTCCCCTTGGCTTTATGTTGTTATAGATGACTCTAGTGCACGAGAGCCTGTAACTGTATGGAGCGGTTGTGAGCCTTGAGACGAACTATCCTGGGTTCTCTAATGGGGATCACGGAGTTGGCTTCAACATAACATATATTATGGTGCCGAAGACTAACATATGTCCCCATCACCCCGTACACCCCCCGACCCCGCACACCACAACACCATCGACGCGTCATTACAACAAGCCACTTCACTCTCTTCTGTAAAATTTAAATTAAATCCATTTTTTTTTTTGCTGTCAATGGAAATGAATTCGCAAGTATCAG
>NJCR01003151.1:0-10612 GCA_002234235.1 Fusarium hostae
GATGATGTTGTCATCAGGATGAATACATGAGACGAGCAAGCCGAACCCGATGGCCACTACGGGTCGGAGAGGTCCAATGCTCAACATGTAGCGCCACTGCTTCATGGCCCTTCCACCACATTCAACAGGTAGATCAAAATACCGACAGCAATTAAACAGGCGGCAAGGCACAGGTATAGCTGCTTCTTGGCCATGAGAATGGATAAAGATATAGATGATGGGAAAGACGGGGGAATATGAGCACTGGCAACACTGACTTAAGTCGTTACTAGTCCTCAAGGCCAAAAGTTGTTAGCTGTGCGTCCTGGAGATTTAGATGTGTTGTCGGCACATTTGATACTTTGCGGAGGGCTGATGGTTTTGTAAAGTTGGTAATACAGACAATTGCTACCAACAAAATCCCCGCAAGGGACGCAAGGGGGTTGAAAGATAACAAGGCCGGGGTCTGAACTAGCGTAGGCGGGCGCTTGATATGAGCCGATCTCGTATGAGTGATCTACCCGGACCTGTATCCCTGTATTCCCGTCTCAGTCGCTGCTAGCGGGGAGTCGTCATCTTCAGCAGCCAGGTTCCGCGATAGCCCGTGTCCGGGACTAATCTAAGCGAAATCATTGGGATGAAATCAGATTTGACGCCGCATCCAGGGGCCAATGGCAAGGAAACAGGGGTTAATAGAAGTGAGAGATAAATTTAAGCCTAGCAGTATCCGTGTTCGCTCCTTAGTTCAACTCCTCCTGCAATATATTTATAGCGCCAACCTCCTGTCCTGCATATGCTACCACCTAAACTACCATAGCAATCAGCGGAGTCTTAGCTATACGTCTGCCTCTGCATCCAAGGTCATCGTTTAACCCTTCTTTCCTTCATTTCGCCTTATTTCTCTCTCCACTTCATTTTCAGTCATCTCCTTACTGAGCTCTGTTCCTACATTACAAAAGCCCAGTGAGACCTACAAGCTCTTTAAAAAAAAAAGGCCACAACTGGAGAAGATGTCTGGGACTCTCTCCCAGAGGAGGAGCAAAAATCTGTCTGGGATGAGACAGAACGCAGTTGAGTACGTTCGCTTCCCCACATGCCTTAGCTCTTTTAGCACAGGCCTGCATCGCAATAGGACGTACTCCGTCGGCCTCTTTCGGTTGTCCGACTAACAAACCGTATAATATGCATCCAAGAGACCTTTCTAGCGCCAGAGGAGCGTGGTGGCCCGTGTTGCGCAACTGGTGCTTGATCAGTTGCCCTTTCCTTTCACGTGATGCTAGAATTCTGCGCATCAGTCTTATTTCCGTTTCTCAGTAGGTAAAGTAGGTCGATTAGGTTCGTCTAATTATCAGCATCCTCATTTGCACGAGCTGTACGAAGCTGACGAAGTAGGACCTCCGACAACTCCATTTTCCTATACTCGCCTTCCCAACAACGCCACCTTGCATGGTTCCAGACCCCTATAGTAGATAATCAACTGATGCAACTTTGCGTGCTTGCGGAGAAGGCATCCCATTCCTCCTTGGAGACAAAACCTAATAATAACTGACTTGGTTCATGAGTCAGTACTGCATAGAGCGTGAATTTAGTGCGGAGGTTTCATTCACTTAGCCACAGCCTGGTGATATATGCAGAGTGCACTGAAGTAGATAAAAAGAGGAATGGAAAAGTTGTCTTGTGAACATCTTTAACGAGACAGCTTTACTATGTGGCATATCGTACCTTTTGCAGGTTTTATGCAACAATTAGAACATCAGGGATGTTTTTTTTTTTTTTCCGATACTTCAACTTCGCAAAATTATCCTAACATATCCACCATACACTATTCAAAACTACCAAAGCCTCCCCTATGAATCATCTGGCGCCATATCCAGGATGCCTGAAGCGTTAAGTCGCACCTTGCTACAGTTGTTGCCCTCCCCATCATTCATCGGGGTACCACCAACAAAATACACAGTGCGTGAATCGCTTTGAACATGGTTATTCTTAGAATCCTCTGGCGGCGCTGGTTTTCTGAATAACCGGGAAATAAGGCGATTGATGTAGTTTCGCAATTCTGGTAGTGAATGGTAGATAATAATACAATTAGCATCATATAACCAGTAGGTCGCCATCCAAAAAAAGATCCATGTCGGGTCAGGGTTTTGGTTTTCATGTCCACTCACTGAGATACGCAACCGCAATGCGGTCGGCACCAGTGTGAGTAAGCTGCTGAAAAAATATGAGAGTACTCTTACTTTCCTGCGCATGGGAATTTGCAGTCCGAAAGTTGTATAGAAAACAAAACAGGTGAAGTAAAGGTCCGTGAGAATCTGAACACTCGCTTGGACCGTTCCGCAATAGTAGCGGCTATGGCAGCTTGTCTCTGTGTAGAATCTCAAGTCCCATGCCGCCTCGATTGGACTACAAGCAAGTAGTTGAATGATCCACACAACGACGAAAGCAACCATACTTAAAATAGCTGGAATAAGAATGAAGTAAGTAGATTGCGTTCTTCCCATCGATTCGAGGTGGCGGACATAGAGCCCCGACTTCGCGAGTGCTGTGGCGGGAATGGCCAGTAAGGTGGCAGCAAGAAAAAGCTTTGATCAATACATTAGTATAAACATCCATTGTGATCTAATGACATACATACAGTTGATTCCCAGCGCGCATGATCTAGAGGCATTTCCCAAACATGTACGCCCAAGACGCCCCGCAATTGGCAAACGAAAATGATGCTTTGTGAAGCCGTCACGAGCACGCATCCAGCAAGGGTCAAAACTTTATCAGAATCAGTACAGATATCCTTAATAATAAATACCCATATACTAGACTTGACTTACAATGTCGGGAGGATAGATTCTTTCTGACGGAAGACGCCATATAGAAATGTATTCCCATTAAGAGGAAAGAAACAACACAGGAAATCGAAACACCGGAACTTGCGTAAAGAAGCACCATGTCTTTCTGTGGATTGGTAAAGTTGACGTGATAACCGTCAGGCGGTTCTGTCCATACTGGAACATCATCGATCTTAGGAAATCCCTTCATAGCTTTGTGTGCAGAATAATGATTGATGTAAAGAGAAGCCGCTGCGGTGTAGGAGTAGGTTCTGGCAATGTTGTGTGTTTTCGACCCTAGAAGTGTTTGGCCAGAGGATTCAATCTTCCAGGTCACAATCCGGGGTCTTTATTATACAAATCTCGGCCCATATTGGTGAGTTTGATAACCTACATATATGCAACCCTGATCCCAGGCACAGGAGAAAGGTCGCAAATGGAGTTACGATCGTGAGACTAGATCTGCTAACCCAAAACATCCCGCGCCAAATGGCGGGATCCGCAACAACCGACACGTAGCCGCCCTGGCTTGCCAAAAAAAAGGTGCCTAAGATCCCGGCAGCTTTAGCCTCACCAAAGAAATGTGGCACTTCAATTAGGGGATAAACATGATTCCATCAAACAGCGATGATCCCCGATGAGATCAAACCGGGTCTGGCTGAGGTGGGGTGAGAATCGGCCGAGGATAAGGAATTTTGCCTACCCTTGACTAGCCCTGCCAGTCTTCATCTCAGGTCCCGCCGCCACGCAAGACCCTGCGGCAGGTATTTCGGTCCAGGTCCGGATACCTTGTTAGTTTCCGATTCGCCTTTTCCTAATGATCATTAATAATGTGTTTCAGTTTATCGAGCGATAGTGGCCAGGCGTAGCATGTCGACCATATGCAACATGGAGCAGGTACGGGATAATCATATCCGCTTGGAGTTGTTCAGAAGTATCGTGAAGTTGGGTCCAGGCCTCGTGTATCTTTCAGGCCGCCAAATGGAAGGTGCAATTTGACTGGGCTGTAGGGTTTAGACATGGAAGACGGTCAATGACCGCGTAAGAGACGGCAAGTTGGCGGTGTTAATATGCATAACAACCCGAGGAGAATGGTAGCCAGTATCACAAGAGCTACCTTGTCTTCGATAAACTTCCCCTATTATGATTTCCGCCCATTCTCTGTATGTTTGGTGGTGCTATTCCTGTCCCCCTTCTAATCATTGGGTCAATCTACAACTTTTACTTAAGATGCAGATAATGGCTACCGAATACTCTATAGCAATCACCATCACTCGAGAGAGTACTTCACATCACTGAAAAAGCTCCAATCAATGTCACGCCGTATCAGGGAGCACTTTAGTATGAGGCACCAATACATACATCTCGAGCTCTATCTAGACTTGAGGGCAACCATTATACTGTCATTTATTTTATAGAACATGTCTATCAAGTCAAATCACCACCCCTTAGAGTAGTATCCGTCGCTGGCCTCTTTGGAAAAGTATTGGTTCCAGCTGTTCGCGTTTACATCCTCGCTCTTCTTCATGCAAGGCTTCTCAGGGTACTGCTTCAGGTTGGCCACATCATGCGATGTATGTCGTCGTTTGACGGCGGCATTGGCTGTCGAGGACTTCTGCTGCCGCTCCCAGAGGAGGTAACGTCGAAGAGACTCGGTTAACTCAGTCACCAACATGTTGCGACGAGTGGGGCGAGGTGACAGCGCAGCTTGAGGCTGAAGGTGATTGCGGCCGGTCATGATGGGCTGAGCGTTAGACTTTGGCACCTCATGAATCGGTTTGAGACCGGGACCACGCATACCCTTCATCATCAAGGGAGCTTCATCAGAATCACTGGGTGAAGCACTCAGTGATGGACTATTGGCCATACGGGATCGGTGAATGGCCGATGTTGACTGAGAAGCGTGGTTACCAAGATTACGCGCGCGATCAATACCCCCTCACCCAATACCAAATCAACAGCAAGAGGCAGGCATTCATCGATCGTCGATTTCATCGACCAACGTGCTGTTCGCGTGCTAGCATCCGGACATAAAAACAAAAGGCCCTGCCGCACCCCTTCATCGGCTTCCTGAAGAGACGCGCGAACTGGATCGTGGGGATCCTGATCGAACCCGTACTACTTCCAGAAAATCCGGTTGATTCGGCGAATCCGGCTGCAGCCACTTATCTTGCAAATGAATCTTGTCGTCAGACTGTCATTAACTTTTCCGCCCTCTTTCATCCATCGCCTCTGCCATCGCTGATTCATGTAGGGGGTTGCCTTGCATCGAAATGTCTCCTTTGACGGCTTTGGTCGGGATGGTTCCATCGCCATCTCTCAGATGGGCCACCCACCATCCTGTTGCTCGACTCACCCGAGGTCGGTGTTGCAGGTACATCAGTCTTTGCGGTAACTGGTGTTGCCGTACCCGAGGTCATGCTACTTATGGAAGGCGAAATCGTATTCAGGATGGGTCGATCAGCGGTCATATTTTCGATGCATGACATGTCGTAGTGATGGCGTAGGGCCTTTCAATCGATGGTTGTCTGTACTGAAGCTCTTTTGCCTTTAAATTCCGTCAAGGCATCATATGGAACAAAGACTCGGATGCGGAGTGTATGAGGATGGATGGAGAAGAGTTGTGCATCGAAAAACTCGTGAAGGTGCTTCATTAGCAGGATGCCATTTCTGGGGCTCCAGGTACTTTGCCATACTTCCTTAAGCCTACGATTACGACTCCTCGAGAAAATTCATCATCATCATCCGAGTCTCCGCTCATAACAGGATATGCATGGTGATGGTGCTAAGTTATGATGTTGCAAGCCTGGACACTAGGGCCAGTTGGAGGACCTGAGCACCATGGTCCTCTTCGCGTCGCGCTACCATTGGGGACACGTGTCATGAAGTTCCTCCTGGCAACTGTTAGAGTCCCATTAACACCACCACTACACTTACTGCCACTTTGGCACCCAAGATTCTCTGCGCTAGCGAAGCGCTAACAACGGATGCGAGGAAAAATAGTTATGTTCAAAGAAAGAAGACGGGCAGTGTAGGGTAATCTTTTCATGACTACCAAGATCATGGCTTATCGTGACGTCATATTCGATGATTAGCCGGAATTAAAGGGTATGAAAGAATTTGCGCCGTCAGTTTAACAAGCGAGACAATTGTCTTCTGCAAACAAGCTAGGTTAGGGTCACACAATATGTCACAAAGTACGCGAATGCATGCCACTCAAACGATCGCTTTTCAACGCACGATGGCTCGTGCCGACCCGCATACGAAAGAAATCCCGTGCTGCTTTGGGAGATATCATACCCTAAGCCTGATGACATGTGCCGTTGCATTAGTGAGGGAGAAACAGGTGTCGGTAGGCGAGGGGAGAAAAACAGGTGTCACTTAAGCGAGGGAAAAAAGCAAGGATGTTTGTTTGTTGGTTATGGAGATCAGCGACAGATCCCTGTTCCGGCCTCCCCAGCCCTGTATCCTCAGCCGCTAATCTTAGAACGTATTTCCGATCAGCCTAATGCAAACCTGGTACTAGCCCCCCCAACAACGAACTTCAAGAACACAAAATTGATGAATTCGCTGGCCAGGAACTCCCGATGATTTTTGTGTGTGGCGTATTTGTAGCAACAACAAGGAGGAACAGGTCAATCAGAGATGAGAAAAGTTTTAAAAGACCATGAGTCTCGTTCGAAGCAAAGGACGGATACAGGAGCGTGCGTGACCTTTTGGGCGTTCTCTCTAGACCCCTGCGAATGCAAGGTACGCAATGCAGGTTGGAGAAAAGGAAGTAGTTGCAGGGCACGAGAGAACAGAATGCAGCCATGGCTGGCTGGAATAGGAACATGTTGGTGATCCTGCAGCCTCATGTTCGTGAACAGTCAGGGGCTGCCCAATAGGGGTGAGGATAGCATTTCCATGTCTGGGTTGTTGAAGCCTCACCGGTCTACAGGCTGGGAGACTGCTGGGATAGCTACCAAGAAGGCGAACAGGAAGTCCAGGGTCATTTGTCAGTCCTCACGACAGTCTTCACGACAGTCCTCTCGTCAGTCCTCTCGTCAGTCCTCTCGTCAGTCCTCTCGTCCACTTCTTTGCCAATTGTTCGTTACTTGGACTAGCCAGCCACAAGTCATTATTACTTGACACTCAATATGTAAAACATCCCACCCATTTTTACGTCGCAATTTGTTCCCAGCCATTCAGTGATACCCTCGACAGCAATTCAGACAGCCCTTTCCTCAGTCGAACAATACATAGAATGTTTCACAATGGCTGCCACAAAGCATCTCATCGCTGATAGCGAGGATGCCGTCGATAATCGACCCGTCAAGAAGACCAAGGTCATGGGTACTAGAATCAAAAATGCCACGTTTAGGTGTCTCTTTGGCAACGAACAAATGTCATCCACCAACCGAGCAAGGCATTTCAAAAATCTGCACGTTGTAAAGGTAGTGTGGACAAACAAACATCAGTTGAGGATTTCCTCGAGAAGTCTGCAGACCACCAGAGAAAATGGGCCAATATCTTCAAGAAAGCATTAGAAAAAGCAGGAGGCCTCTCAACACTTAACAATAAAGCCCTCTTATATTCCCCGTAGAGGAGTGCCTGAAGGAAGGTGTCACGGGAAATATCCTTATAGATAATATCTTTCACTATTAAGATGAAAAGGTACGCAATGTAGGTTGCAGGGCACGAGAGAACGAAATGCAGCCATGGCTGGCCGGGATGGCAGCTGCTTAGAATCGAAACTACAGCATTGTCAGGGTAGACGGGTATGAACCGCTCACCGGGGATGCATCTAGCTGCCTCACCGGTCTGTAGGTGGTATGGCAGGCCCACGAAGCGAGTAGTCAATAATCAAAGGAAGCTGTAAGGTCTAAGGAAAGTGAGAAATAACCAGCTCGTCGAACTTGCTCGTCGAACTTGCTCGTTGAACCAGCTCGTCGAACCAACTCATTGAACCAGCTCGTCGAACTTGCTCGTTGAACCAGCCCATTGAACAAAGTCATTAAACCATCTGATCTCCAACGAGAGCTGCTCAAGTAACAGTAGCAAACATCCGTCTATCACACTCCAACGCGAGGACGACGTGCAAAACGGCTTTGAGCATCAAAATGGATGGTGTCAAATCGGCAAATGCAAAGACAAAGCAAGCAAAAGAATACAACATCGAAACCTATTGGATCACGTGCGTAATTGCCATAAGGATTTAAAGAAGGGACGTAAACCGAAAAAGACGAAAAAATGCGAACTGTGCAGAAAGCCTCGGTCGGTAAGCAATGTATCTAGGTGCTGCTTTGAAAAGAAACAGCAACGGAAACAATCCCTTTCACAAGATCTTTTGCAGGATCTTAAGAGCAGGTTAACCGATGGCGCAGACGCAACGACACGTAGCCAAAAGATCGCTCAAGAGACTCATACCCATTTGAAGGATGCTTCAGTCCACAACCTGGATGCAGACCAAGGTGACATAGAAGCACGCTATTGCGCTGCCGGTGAGGACCTCAAAGTGATACATACCCTTATCATAGCCCACAATCAGCAGCACTGTCAATATCCAAGCGGCAAACGTCCTATTGAGCATTTGATGGACAAATGGATAGATTCCAAACGTCCTTCCGATGTTGCTTGAACATGAGAACTTTCGCTTGCTTCACGATATCACGGAAGGTGGTCTGGCGAGTAAGTGGGGCCAAATAAATTCCGCATCGACGGGCGAGGCACGGCGGCATAAAGACTTACTTGAACGGGGACTCATAGCCGAGGCTGGGAGTCATACTGGTTTTCATATCGATGCTCATGGACTTGACACTTGGATCACACTCCAGGAAGGCAAGATGGTATTTATTTGGTTCGCCAATACAACGCGTCAAGACATGGGATGCTTGGAGGAAGGATCCAACATACAATAATGGTAAAGTCCGGTACGTGGCTGTGAGAGCAGGCCAAACTATCTTCATACCGGGTGGAACTATACATGTAGTTTGCCGACTAGAAAATACTTATTCTATTACGGGACATTTTCTGCAGTACTCTAACATCAAGAGTTGGTTAGAGATCCTGGAGGAACAGTGGCTTCACCCCAAGACGACGAACGAGGAAGTGACGAAAGATAGCATTTTGCGGCTGCTAAAACCTGCTCTTGAGATCATCAAGAGCCGGATACAGCGTGGCAGTGTTGAGATATTTGGAGGGGTTGAGAACGCAAATAGCCTTGTCGCACTTATTAAGGGAAGACTACATCCTGGCGTAAGAGCTGAAGTCGCTAACTAAGATGCAGAATTTTATTGATAATCTTCCGAGTTTAAAACGAAAGAGGCAGTAACATAGTATCCAACTAAGTAGCTTCTGGAATGCTTAGGTAAAAGGGGAACGAGAGTAGGGAAGATCGGTAATCTGATGTTGGGTAACTCAGCGTTAGGAATATAGCATCGACATAGGATTAATAAATTCAACTAGTAAATTAAAGTATTAACTGATACCTAGAGCGTCTGTGGAGCGACGAAGGTCTGGTATCGCAGCGAAGATGACATGCCGCACCCCAACATGAGCCGACTGGAAGGTTTCAACCAGCGTATCCTGCACGGCTATCCAGGCCAGCTATATCTTTGAACTCACCTCAGCAGCATCCACCGAGTGTTCTATGCCCCCGAGGATCCTGCTAAACCAAGTAAGGATAAGCTTCGAAATGTTGGCGGTGTTTGTGATGCTGTCTTGAGCATGCATTGGATCGCTCCTATATTCCTCCAGAGGATATTCTGGCTCCAAGACATTCTGGCTGCAAGAATTCGAGAAAAATACTGAAGGGCTCAGGTGATCATTTATGGCCCGTTCATCCGACAAATTCCGGGAGTTCTCGCAATCCAAGTACAGCCATAAATCGAGCCCGAACCCTCTCTGCGTCAGCTCCGAGTTTCGACAGGACATTAGGGCACCTGTAATTCACCCCAAGACAAGTACGTATGCCGATTTGACACTCAAGCCGTTGAGTTGGCCAAGAAGGGCCTTAAGGTACTCATTGATAGCATCCGTGTGTGCCACGGTCTAGGGGATAAGTGGACGATCATTCCCAATCTTTTCGGCATAGCTCATGTGTAAAGCCTTCGGTTCACTGAATGCACCTGCAACTGACCATGTTCCAGGCACCAGGACAACCTGTTGGTTTCATTAGCATTGTTCTGTGACACAGTCCTTCACATTCATGTTGATGAGGAATTGCTCCGGACACTGTTCCCCAAGACGATCCAGTTTTTGCGGCAGCCAGCAACAGCAACAAGCTTGCTCCGAACCGCCATGCATATACTGGAAAGCCTGCAGATAGATCTTTTCGGCTACAATCCTAAGACCAACTCAAGCCTCTAGAGAAACACCAGCACATCTGGCCACCATACTCTAAGGCCTTTTCGTATGGCTGCGCCGCCAACACGTTTTATTCGATAGGTGATCGACGATATCCACGATTCCCACCTCACTATTCTCAAATGGATCGATTGAACGGAGACTGACAGGGTCAACGATATTCACTGTCGTGACTTGGAGGCCCATGGTGATGACTGTTAACATCATTCTAGCACACTCATCACGACGTGGAGATTTGGGTCGAATTCATGCACGATATAGAAGATTAAGAAATAGCGTCGTTGGTTTGTCAGGCTGTAACTACACTGCATAATGCAGTCGAAAGACAGAGCATCTCCAGTGGCTCAACCGCGTAAGGGAAAGCCGTCTGCATGGGGACACCGAACATAACGGATGAGGGCCTTCTCTTGCCACCAGACTTTGAATGGATCAACGAGTCACCATATGTGTCAGATATTAAGGTG
>NJCR01003159.1:0-27070 GCA_002234235.1 Fusarium hostae
GGTCGGTCTGTTAGCCACACTGGCCACAGCCCTTTCCAACACACTCGCACAGGAGAATTACCAGCATAGCATATCTTTCTGTCAACGTGCGGCAGCAAAGTCATTCTGTCACTTCCCGGATCACTTTAAGCAGGCCAACTATCAACACCCTGGTATCACAGACGGTCTTTACCAATATGCTCATAACTCGTCCTTGCCTTTCTTCGACTGGCTGGCAGCAAATCCCCCCTTTGTCAACTTATTTGGATCTTTCATGTCTGTGTATAGAGCTGGAAACACGGACTGGTGGACTTTCTACCCTGTTGAAGAGCGTCTCTCTTCTGGCTTTGATAAGACCATCAGTGATGTGCTTCTTGTTGACGTAGGAGGTGGCCGTGGCCATGACCTGTTATCTTTCTCAAAGGGTACTAAATCACCAGGCCGGTTGATACTCCAGGATCTTCCAGAAGTCACAGCAGATGTGACCGAGAAATCAGCCTTTGAGACCCAAACACACGACTTCTTCATTCCCCAACAAGTTCAACACGCACGAGGGTACTTCTTGCACTCTATTCTCCACGATTGGAGTGCCGAGCATGGAGTGCAGATTCTCAAGAACCTGAAGCCGGCACTGAAACCTGGGTATTCCAAAGTTCTCATCAACGAGATAGTTTTGTCTGAGGAGAACCCTTCTGTGCCTGCTACGAGTATGGATATGATGATGCTGGGACATATTGGCGAGGCCTGTGAGCGTACTGAAGAGGCTTTTAGAGCGATTGTGGCAGAGGCAGGACTTGAAGTTGTTGATATTTACTCCAATGCTGCTTCTCCGGAGAGTGTTATTGAAGTCATGCTACCTTGTTCCGACAGGACACTAGAAGAGAGCAAACTCTAAGAACTCATATTTTGTATTGAATTGCTGCAGTTCCTGGATGTCTAGATTAGTTTTATTTTGACAGTGCTGACATAATAGAAGTGAGAATTAAATCTTTGCCTGGCAATGCTTCTTTTCTTACTTCCTATGTCAGCAAGTGACAGCAGGGACACGACTCTGTGTCAGCATGTTTCTTCAAAGCTCTTGATAATACATGTTTGGCCAACAAGTGAGACAAATGAGAGTAGAGTAACTGCATAGTGGGTGAGCCAATGGGAAGATATTCAAGTTGCTGTCAGGCAAACACTCCTCGGCATATCATAAGCTCAATGAGCGTCAGGGAACACAAATACTGGATGTACATAACAGAGTAACTACGGAAGGCTCGGTTAGTCAATCAGATTACGACGCTTCTTCAATAAGCGCAGTGATAGCATAACCATTGACTCCGAGTTGTCCGCAGAGCGAAAGATAGAGTTTGCAACGGCGTTCGAAAAGCCATACAGATCGACTTTCCACCAAGGAGATTACAGCATTTCGACTAGGATATCCCAGCATAGTGTTTTTTTTTTTCAAATGACATTACTATCCGTATGCTCCCTGGTTTAGAGTTTCCATTGACAGCCGTGCTCTTCGGCAGTTGAGCATTGACTGGGGTTAGTTAGCCCATCTCGTATTGCAGCTTAGACCACCAATTAGAATATATAATGCCTCTACAGCCCCTGACTTACGGTTGAGAGAATCAGCAATCGACTCAAAATGTTGTTCAAACAACTACTCGCTTTTGGAGCTCTTGCCAACGGTCTGGCTACCCGTCAGGAGAAGCCAATTTGGCTGACACTCCCACCCACGCCAGAATTGCCAACACCTATCAACTACAGGACAACTCCAATCAACAATGTTTCTCTCTGGATGCAGGAGTACAACAAGAAACCAGATGCTATTCCTATCGTTATGGATCATGGTGGTCTAGGTTTCTCTGCATACTTTGGATCCGTCATCTCTCGTCTTATTAAGCACGGATACTATGTCATCGCCTTGGATCGTCGAGGCCACGGTCGCTCAACTTTCAACAAGAACGATGTCTTTACTTATGAAGGATTTGCTCAAGATACCAATGATCTACTGAAGCGCCATGGTATATTCGAGTACAACGTCGTTGGCTGGTCCGATGGTGCCATCACAACTCTCGCTGCACTCATCGACCCTGTCATGTCAAAACCTATCAAGAAGGCATTTATCTTTGGAGGATCAGCCAACCCCGAGCAGACCAACTCCACATTCTCAAGCACAGAAATCTTCTCAGAGTTTGTCTCTCGCTGCCGTACCGAGTATGGCCAGCTACAGCCTCACGCCAACTTCACTCTCTTTGGCAGCAAAGTTGTCACGATGGAGGCTACACTTCCCCAGTTCACGGATGAGCAGCTTGGATCTATCGATGGACCGAGAGTTATTGTTGTTGGAGCCGAGCATGAGGAGGCTGTGAACAGGGATGTACCGGAGAAGTTGCACAAGGCTATCAATGGTAGCCACATCGAGATCTTGACTGGAGTGAGTCACTTTGCGCCGCTTCAGGATCCTGATCAGTTCACGAAGGCTGTTGAGGAGTGGTTTGAATCACCAATCCATTGATTCTAGAGGTCAATCATACTGCAGCAGTAGTTTAGAAACGGAAAGGAGGTGTGAGCAGACTTCTCTCTTCATGTATATATATGCATATTCAATACATAGCAACATGAGAATTACCTCATTCTGATCGAGCTGTTGCATCTCAACTTGCAAAGAGTGAACAAAGGAGGGCCAAGTCTACTCTACATCCGGACTTTAAGATGGATCCGTAAGGACAGTCTTGACTTTCACTATGATTCCGCCAAGAGAACTACGATTTTAGGGGAAGACCAGACTAGGGACAATCACAAATTCATATAGTTGGAGGAAAATACAAGGTCGTTCTGCTTGGGACAGCAGAGATCGGTTTACCACCTTTTCTTTTTCTATTTTCTATTTTCTGTGTATGCGGACCTCTGGGGGACGTAGGGGGATTCCTTATCTGTCCAATCCCACCCCCTCTGTTTATAATGGGAGTTCTGTTTCCCCTCTTTTCTTCTCCCCTTCCTTTTTGTCCTTTATTTGTTTCTAATTTTCCAGAAGTTGCCAGACCTGCGGGCCTAAACACGAGACCATGTTTACCAAGTTAGTGCTTCTGGTAGCTGCGTTGCCAAACCAACTCGTGATTCAGTCTCAGGAGAGGTTCAGATGAATGATACGGCATGGCTTACCCAACAGTACCATAACCAGACAAGGTAAACCTCGAAGATTCGTTTAAAGGTTGAACCACATAGCAGGTAGGTTATACAACCCAAATACGGCGCAGCTGATACCCCAGAGACTCTCCACGACCATCAATACGTGAGCCAAAAAGTAAAACAGGACTACGTAGGCAGACCACCCAGGCAGTGTTCCAGGGAGCTGGCCATCAGTAACAAGAGTGTGGATAGCGACTGTGAGCTTGGCGAGCCAAAGACCGAGATAAATGTCCCATCTGCGGTTGTGCACATCATACCATGCTTTGACGTTGGCGTTTTGTCGATGGGCGTATTCAACATCTTCTTCAGTGGGCTGGAAGTCTTCGGGTTGCTGGAAGATGTGCTCTGGGGGCGCTGTGCCGATGAATTTGACAAATATAAAGAGAAGGGCTGTGAACTCGATGAAGTACATCATGGTGACTGTTGTTAGAAAGTTGGTATGGGTGAAAAAATTGTTTATCGAGAGAAGATTCTTGTTGTTGAGTGTGTAGAGTGTGCGATGAGATCGTTGTCAAGATAGAATGAATGTCTTGAGAGAAAGAAAACTCATTTAAGAGAAGAGCTGATGCTTTTATTTATACCTATATTTCTCTCTCATCGAGTGAGCATTCCCAGTGCATAGCTGCTGTGAGCACACCAAAGAGTGAGTGTTCTGACATTGTTCATTGATTGATAGTTGAAGCTTATGATATCTTAACGAGATATATCACGCCAACATATTAAAAAATCCCTTTTAACTCAAACCTTTAGAAGGCAATATATATAGAGCCTTAATAAAGATAAGTCTCCTAATTTAAACATAATAATAAGCTTTTGTGATAACTCAATCAGCAACCGTATTTGCAGCTGCCTGGGGTACAAGAAGTAGATAGACTTCAATACAGAAACTGAATCCCCCAAACGTGGCCACTAACGAAGTCACACGTACGTGTCATGAAAAAACACGGTCAAAATCACATCAAGTTCCCTCGAAGAGGGCTGACATTGTTCATATAACTCGTTTCTGTTCTTTCACGATGTGAGCTCAAACTGATGTGAATTGTGAACACATGTTACGCTTCGTGAATTAAGGTCATGTTACTGAGAGATTGTCATCATGACAAGAGCAATTCTGCGAACACGGATTGGTCCGCACGTTATGATCGTGAATTTTGATCTCATGATACATAAATCTACATACTAGGTATTCTCAACTCAATCATACAAGCCGTCATTGCAAGGCTGATATCCATTCCCAACCTCTTCGCCAAAAGACCCGTCCTCATTACAACATCAGACAAACAAACCATCTCACTTAACCGACAACAGCAGTCTGCCGTCTCGCTTGGCTGTTACCGCCGGCTTTCTTCTGAGTACCAGGTCGTGCGAGTGTGTACTTGGCGAACGCCCTTGCGAGAGCCTTCTTGCAACTGACTTTCTGGCTACCCACGAAGCTGTCCACTGTGACGGCGATGGCGCGGTCGATGTCTTGCGACGAGCAGTATTCCGAGAGACGCATGCGGCAGAAAGCTTCGCTGATGCGGATGATGGCTTCAAGATGTCGTACCTGAGTTTGTTAGTATGAGATGTGGCGGAGATCATGATGTTGGATCAACTTACTGTGATGGGGTAGGCACCAGTGGCAAGAGACTCTCGTCTCATGTCGGCAAAGAGTCGTGCAATCTTGTCCTCATCAATGTGGTAGAGTTTCGGCGAACAGTGCTCTCGTGCGTAGAGGATATATTTCCTTAGCAACTCTTGAGGGATATCACCCTCAGCCTTTCGAGCCCCGTTGGTGGCTTGTGTCTCAGCTTGGGTATCATGCTCAACCTCCATCGAGTCCTGCTCAGTCTGGCTGAGAGGGTGACTTCGGCTATGTGATCCAACAATGAATCGGGCCAGACGCTCATCCTCTTCAGGCTCAACAGTGTCTCGCACCACACACAGGATATCAAAACGCGACAAGATAGGCTCTGTCAACTCGACATTGGCAGAGAAAGGAGCAGTGGAGTTGTATCGTCCACCGATAGGATTGGCAGCAGCAATGACACCACATCGAGCTTGCAGGGTGGTGACAATACCAGCCTTGGAGATGGAGATGGTCTGCTGTTCCATAGCTTCGTGAATAGATGTTCGATCTTGGTCGTTCATCTTGTCAAACTCGTCAATGAGACAAGTTCCACGATCAGCCAACACCAGAGCACCACCTTCCAATGTCCATTCACTGGTGAGAGGATCTCTTCGGACACTGGCTGTCAAACCGACAGCACTGGCACCTTGACCTGTAGCGAACACAGCGCGGTGGGCTGTCTTCTCGGCATACTTGAGAACCTGGGACTTGGCTGTACCAGGATCACCGAGGAGAAGCACGTTGATGTCGCCTCGGAGGTGATGAGCACCCTTGGTGACCTTAGCAACACCGCCAAAAAGCGACAAAGCCACGGCAGTCTTGATGTCAGTATGTCCGTAAATACTAGGTGCTATCGAGTTGATGATCTTGTCCACGATGTTGGGGTCTCGAGACAACTTGCGGATTATGTGCTCATCCTCCTCAGTCATGCGGAAACCAGCCAGCTGGTCATGAGATTTGACAACATTGTTTGCTTCGAGGATGGTAGCAAACACAGGGAAGCCATTGCGGTTGTTGAGCTGAGCATCATAGTTGTTGCGGTAAATTCCAGTGACTTCAATCTCCTCACCGGGCTTTGCCTTGTCAATGAGATCCCAGAGAAGGATAACCTCGCGTGATCGTGGCAATCGACCAGCAGGTACTGTTCCAGGAGATTCTTGGAGTGTGAGTTTCTGGTAGTTTCGGTAGACGGTCTTCTCGGAGTTGAGAGTAAATGGACCTCGCGACTGACAACTTTGGCAAAATGTGATCTTGACTTCGACGTTTGACTCTTGCTGGAAAGGTCCAAGAGTCACACCGCACTTGCTGCAGTCGAACTTGACGTACTTGAGCTGAGGGAAGACACCCGATCTTCGGGTAACGACACCGCTGACTCGTACAAGACAGTTGAGATGAGACTGACGGAGTTGTCGAAGTGTGTAGTGTACAGGCAGATCGAAGATACGAACGTGAATCTCGGCGTGAATGCGCTCGTAATCGGGGTAGTGAAGCAGAACAACGTCCATGGCAACCTCGTCAAACAACTTGATCATCTCTTGAGGCGCATTGGCCAAGAAGTAAGCCAGAATGGCCTTGCTTTCGGAGAGATGTTCGTATGAGACCTCAAGAGACTCGGCGTTGATCTCACCGAGTGTTCGGATTCGGTTGCCGTACACGGATGAACCAGAGCTATCGGTGTAGGATGTGAGGAAAGCCTTGAACTCGCGTCTGATGGTTCGCTGTACTGAGGGTTGCGACACCCACTCGGTCAGGTTGGATGCCTTGACATCTGCAAGTGCTTCGAGCGAGAGTTCCTCGGCCATGATGTCGGTGTCCATAAGGTCGTCGGGATCTTCATCGTAATGGTGACGACGACGTCGGGGCTGAGCTGTGAGATCAATATCGCCATCATCTTCATCGCCATCGAGATAAATATTAGGCATTTCCCGTCTGACTGCCTGATCTCTTCTGTTGAGCTGAGCTTCTAGCCGACGTCGATCGGCAAGGTTCATCTCGTCATAATCGCCCTCATCGTCAATGCCAATGCCTTCATACATGTCATTCTCTCTATCTTGGTAATCGGCCTCGTAACCTTCACGGAACAGATCAACGTCGTCTTCTGCCATTTCGTCGAGTTCATCGATATCGTCTTGGATCTGGGCCTCTTCCTCGATGTCATCGTCGTCCTCAACACCATGTGCCATGTTGAACTCGGCAGGAGGCGAAGAGGGCATGGGACTTGAACCAAAGCCTGCTGGTGAAGGGCCATCGCTTCCTCCTGTTCGTGATCGCTTTCTATTCGGACGAGCCGAAGATGGGTGTAGCGGGGAACTTCAAGTGGTTAGCTGTTTTTATTTTACTAAATAGTGGTGAATAACGCCCTGGGAAGACAAACCTCATGATTGCAACTCTTCAAAGATATCTAGATTTGGTGATATCGTGATAGAGTATCTGAGTAATTCTGAAGACCAAAAGTTTGGTTTGAACTGAAAGTGTCAAGATTGAGGGGCTCAATTTGTGGTGATGGTTGGAAGGGAAACAACAGCATGAAAGTGGGTGCGGTTGACAAGGGGTAATCTCGCGTATCAAGGCGCGACTTGACGCGTTAATTGATTGGTACTGACGTGCCACGCGTAAAGTGGTTTCCTCAGAGCGACAGAATTACTTGACCTAAGCCTCACCATAAGGCCACTGATGGTCGCTCGCGTTATTATAACACCTTACAAGCTTCGCAACCTCCGAACTCGAGCTGCACTGTCGCACTGTCGATAGCTTACCCTTCTCCTCATCTTGTACTTGTACAAGTATCAAACCTTGCATCACCCATCAATTCTGACAAATTTGTCATCCGATCCTTTAATTGTCATCTTTCATCCTTTTCTTTCTTTTCCACATCTATCTTCAATACTCGAGAGCTTACGAGTTAATCGATTGCAATCATGTCTGCAGACGCTCCCTCGGCCTCTGCGCCCGCGCAAGATGCGCCTCAACAAGAATCTCGAGAGCGCAAGGATAGCTTTTCTGGAAAATCGCAAACCTCGGAGACATCGCAAACTGCTGCTGAGTAAGTTATCGATCAGCTAAGATCTGTAATTGTTCTAATTCTTCTCAGGTTTATTCGATCTCAGGAAGCTCTTGAAGCTGATGCCCGCGAGGCCCTGCCTTACGTATGTTCCCACTCCTCTTCAAACCGCGACATGCGGCTTACGATTCCCTAGAGCATTGATATGTGCACCAAAATCCTCGGCCCTCTGCGACAAGCTGTCTTCGCCTGCTTGACTTGCAACCCACCACCAGCGAAAGAAGGCGACGACTGGACCCCCGCAGGTGTCTGCTATGCCTGTTCCATCCAATGCCATGGCGAACACACCCTCGTCGAGATCTTTCAGAAGCGCAACTTCACATGCGACTGCGGTACCAAGCGAATTCCTTCAACAAGCCCATGCACTCTTCGATTGAACGAGGCCACCAACACTCGAGGTAGAGTTCACTCCGAGGAGCCCGACGTGAACAACAAGTACAATCACAACTTCCGCAATAGATTCTGCGGTTGTGAGTGCGACTATGATCCGTTCCAACAGAAGGGCACAATGTTCCAGTGTCTGGGTCTGGGAACAACTGAAACAGGTGGATGCGGCGAAGACTGGTATCATCCAGGATGTCTTGTTGGCATGGGACCTAACTGGTTCGACAAGATGGAGAAGCCTAAGAAGGCGACCAAAGAGAATGCTGACAAAGGCAAGCTGACGACGATCACCGAGGGTAACGAAGAGCAACAGAATTCTGCCGAGAAGCCTGGAGAGACGAACGGTACTGCCCACCCTGCTGCTGAGGAAGACGATGACGATGAAGACGTCCCCATGCCTCCTGGATTTCCCGAGGAAGATGCCTTCGAAGCCTTCCTATGTTACAAGTGTGTTGAAGCGCACCCCTGGATCAAGCGCTACGCTGGTACTTCGGGCTTTCTTCCAGCAGTCTTCGTCAACCAAGCCGACCCCGAGACAAAGGTTGAGGCTGGCCCTGTCAAAGAGGAGTCTTCTGCTACTACTGAACAAGCCCCTACCAACGAGCCCGCTCAGGACTCACGAAAGCGCAAGGCCGAAGATGATGCCGAGGAGTCTACAGAAGCTAAGCGTGTCAAGAGCGAGTCCCTACCTGAAGATGCAAAGCCCGCGGAGACATCATCAACAGATACACTCCCATGTAAGCTGAACAACCTCCCTTTTGCCCCCCAGGGCCAGTTCTCGCTTTTCATGAAGGAAGACTTCCGCGATGCCTTCTGCCGCTGCTCATCCTGCTATCCCAATCTCAACCCTCATCCTCAGCTCCTCGAAGAGGAAGAAGTCTACGAACCACCTCTATCCGACGATGGCTCCCAAGCAGGCGGTAACGGTGGTGGTTCACATGGCAGTGGCAGTCTCCTCGAGCGTGGCGAGAGCGCACTTCGCAACGTGGACCGCGTGCGGGCCATTGAGGGTGTCATGGCTTACAACCACCTCAAGGAGCGACTCAAGCCATTCTTCCAGCAGTTCGCTGAGAGCGGACAAGCCATTGGCGCTGAAGACATCAAATCATACTTTGCCAAGCTGAGAGGTGATGAGCAGGGTATCCAGGAGGCAGCTGCTGGAGCCAAGGATGGTGACGGTGATGGTAGCGGTGATGGAGATCAGCGAAAGGAGCAGAGCGGTTATTGACCATTTGGATGTGGGGCATGAACATGAAATTGATGCTATGGGTGAGCTGGGAGTTGACCGGACTGGATACACGGCTGGGTTGTCTGGTGTAAGAGTAGTGTACAGTATAGGCGGCATACCATAATTTGATACCGGAAATGGGGTTACAAAAGATAGTCCAAGACAATATTTGATTGAAACACAAACAGTCTCTCTTTTTAAGTCTCTAGCTATGGTCATAACCACATACATACTGGGCATTTTGAAGTAAGCAAAATACCACTTCACTCATCATGAGTCCCAACTCTCAAGCAAGCCGAACCATGACCTTTTTCTAACACATAAAATCCATTTATTCCTATAGTACATATCCATTCATGTCTTGGGTATCGCTAAATCAAAACATTGCCATTTTTTTCAAGTCGTCTCCGTGCCCTTCAAAACGTCCCCTTACTGCCCCGTCGACCCCGTACTTGACGCCGCACTCGACGGCCGGGGTGGGAGCGCAGGTACACCATGCGAAGCCCCCGAGTCCTCTCTCTGCATCGGAATACCTCCCATCATGCCCATCCCAATCCCCATACCCGGCAGCGGCAGCTGAGGCGGCTGACCTTGCCCATCACTATCCTCCGCCTGGCTGTCCAGCTGCTCCTGCGCCGCCTTAAGGTCCAGTTCATGCAGCCTTTGCTTTTCAGCCGGATCAATAATATCATCATCGTCACTCCAGTAAGGGTCATCATCGTCGAGTTCAGGCATAGCCATGCGCTTCCAGAACCGCAGCTCCTGACGATGCGCTTTCTCATCGACGAGTTTGTTCCAGCGACCTTCATCCTCATCGTACTTGCGCCGGTACTCGCGGAGGCTTTCGTTGGCGCGACCTGCGTGGGCTTGCATCTGCCAGATTTGTTCGCGAAGACGGGCGTTCTCGTCGCGTGCGTCGGCGAGTTGCTTGCGGTAGGAGCGGTGCCAGGCTGCTACGTCGCTGACGTGCTTTGTCTTGTACTCGTGAAATTGTCGAAGGAGGTTTGCCATGGCGTTGGCGTATTGCGAGAGGAGTTTGGCATTGGCGTCACGGCTGAACTTTGCCTTTTCGAGGGATTCTGTGAGGAGGGAAACGAGAGCGTCGATGTTTTGTTCTTGGCCTGGGATATGTTAGCTGTGATTCAGTGGGTGTAAGATTGGGCACATACCATTTATATCATCAGCTGCATTTTCAATGACTTGTGAATTGCTGACCCCCTGTGCCCTCGCCCTGTTCCTCACTCTTCCTAAACCATTGACAATATCCTCTGTAACTCTTCGGTTCTCTGCAAGTTGGCGGCTAAGCTCCTCAACCATACCATAGATGTAGTTAAGTTCAGCCTGGTGGCCCGCAGGCGTAGGAACAGGCATCCCAGCAGCCATGTTCGTCCCATTCATACCATTCATCATTGCGATCTGCTGTTGCTGCTGCTGTTGGTACTGTTGTTGCTGGTAGTGACGCGCCGTAGACGTTGGAGATGGCGCAGGCGCGGGAGAAGAAGGTGAGGATAGAGATGGATCGTGGGGGTTCGGGCTTGGAGGCGCTTGAAAGCTCATGTCTTGTCCACCCGGGAACCTGGGTCTCGAGCGATGGTGTTGGTTGTCTTAGCCTTGATTGTGGATGGAGCTGGATGCTTGATTTGGTATAGCCTAGCGGTTCTCCCCCTCAGCGTTGCCACACTTCACCAGCATTCGGAGGGGCGCAAAATTATTTTACCGATAACGGTGGACCTTGATTGACAACGATTGAAGAAACCCCCTGAACAAAAGACTGATAGAAAATGGAGTCCCTTTATAAGACGAGTAATAAACAAACTCAATTGATTAAATCTAGGAATGACCTAACTTTAAAACATGGACCCTTATATCCAGGAACATGCCATGGCCTGTACTATGCAAAAGCAAGATCACTCATACGGGCAAGCTCATTTGATTGTCTCTTATTTTGATCATTGACTTTTTGTATCCTTTTACATTTCTCATAACTTCAGCCAGATTGAGCTCAATCCGTCAGCGTAGTCTTCATGAGAAGTCATCTAAGCGAGTGACTGCTGAGCAAGGTAGCGACCGTCACTACTATAAGAAAGGAAAGCTGTATAAAATCTCAGGTCATTTACTTCGTTTCGTCATATCGTTGAGTGCATTGCACCGGATTCGTAACATGGGTCCTGTAGTCAGTCACCAAGCGCCAAATTTTTCTTTCACTCTGGAGTATCAACCTCCATCCTGTCTTCTGAAGGCTTTGTATCCACGATCAAGGATTCTTCCGTCGGCTGTGAGGGTTCCAGTGTCGACGTCGATGTCATGGTCGACTCTTTCTGTTCAAAAACAGGGGGAACAGCTGCGCTGCTGCCACTCGTACCCCCAGTAACCCCGCCGCCTCCCATACCGTTGCTTGCCGACAACCGGTATTCGCCATCAGGCTTACGCTCAATGATACCCTCATCTAGTGCCCACTGGGCCAGGAGGCCATCGACTCCAAGCCTGCCACCTTCGCCTTTCTCCATGTGCCGGCCAACGTGTTCAGTCCATTCGTCCCAGGATGATGGGCCTTCAAAGATGCTCTGGCAGCCTTGCTTCGGGCATGCTGAGCGCTGCGGGGGCAATCGACGCTGAACAAGGCAAGACACTTGCATGTCCTTCACGTGCGTATCCCACTCAGATTGTAGTTTACTATCGCCCTTAGCAATCGCTCTCTTGATCTGAAAAGGTGCATGCATTCGTCGTAAGTGTTGAGTGAACAGGTCTTTGCGATTGAACTCGTTGCCCTTGCCTTCGGCCGTGCTCTGGGGGCAGGATGAACAACGATAGTACTGTAGACAAAGATGTTGAGATGCAATATGTCGCTTCCATTCGTTCTTCGAGCCAAAAGTGCTGGTACAGCCGGCGAATGAGAACGCACATGGGAACGGCCTTGTATGTGCCGCAGCAATGTGTTTCCTCAATGAAGATGAATCTTTGAAAGGAGCATGACTGCAGTGGTTACAACGTGTGTCCTGCTTAGGGAGCGACCGTCTTGGCGGCTTGGCTGCTGCATTGGCATTGCGAAGTGTTGCCAAAGGATCATCATTACCATGCTCCTCAGTCTCGCCTTCGGGCCTTATGTCGGGCATTCCGTCAGGAAGAATCGTGCGCGGCCTGTTGATATTTTGAGTTTCGTCGCTTCGGTGCCGAACGTGGCTCAAGGCTTTCAGTTGCTCAGCAGCTTCCTGCATCTCCGCAGAGTCCTCCACTTCGTCTTTGGGTTTGCCATGTCCACCTGCCGGGTTCGTGTACGATGGGGCCGAAGGACTAGTATGTGGTAGATGCTCCTTTCGCTCCACGGAATTGGGTGTTTCCCTCAGGGCCGGGGAATGGAAAGAGATGTCATGGCCCTCATCTCGTCGAACACGTGCAGGCGTTCCATATGCGTGGTCCCTTGCCTCCAGAAGAATTCGCCCATCTTCGACTTCTCTTGCAGATGGCTTGATACCAGAAGAACCTACAAGTCTGTGATACAAGTGAATCATGTTGTGAGAGCTTATATACCCCAAGAAGCAACAGACTTTGTCGTGCTGCACCACATTCCAAATGGAGTGGGGCATGGAGATAAGAAGCATAGTAGGCGGTCCAAGGAACATGCCTTCCACGGCAATTTTATCGCCAAGAGGCGGCGTGCTTTGTAGCCATTGGGAGAAAAAGGACATATCTGGGCTAGCATCACCAACAAAGGTTGTACAAACGAGGACACGGTGCTCTTCAAACCTGAGGTCAACAACTGACTCTGGGTCAATGAGCTGTTCTTCGCGGTTCCCTTGACCCTCTGCGTCGACCCCATTCTGTGATTCTGAGCGAGGTCTCGAGGGCATTGGCGCAAGAGCAATACTATGGCCTTTTCCGGGTGTCAGGGGCATGAAAACCGGATAATGTGGAGATGAATGCGTATTCGAGGTACTGCCATTTGTTTGTCGGGGAGTCTGAACCAGTTGCTGTTGCTTCAGCGATAACACTTCCTCGTGGAGCTTCTGTGTCGTAAATGGGCGTCCGCTACTGAGCTTTTGTAGGGCCTCGACTAAATTTGACGTAAAGGAGCGTTCTGTGCTGTCTGGGCTGCGATCGGATGTGCAGGCTGCTATGGCTTGCTTCACGCCGTGACTACCAGCCATGGGAGGATCTGGTACCGCGCATGTGTCCAGCAACAAGAGGATATCGGACTGGGCATCCTCGAATAGGCAACGGACGCCATCCCACTTGAGTTTTGCAGCATCTTCTCGTGCATTACTATGGGAAAGCTGTCAGAGGCAGGAGGAAGAGGACATTTGAGAAATGTTCGACTCACCAAGCCCAGAAAAGCTGGCCATCAGAGCTTACGTAGCCCTGGCCAGCATAGTAGATAATGAGCAGATGATTGGCTCTTGCGTTCTCGAGAAAAGAAGCAATCTGAACTCCAAGCTTGATGCTAGGGTTCGGTACTGTGGGAATGTGCCATCGCTCAGTTCGGTATTTGTAGTGCTTCTGGAACACCTGCTCAAGTGCAGCCAGGTCTTCGTCAACAGACTCATCTTCTTCCCACCTCAATAGTAACACAGAAACGTCAGTGTATGGGTGACGCTCGGTCTGTCTCTGGATCAGCATGGCAGCATCTTGTAGATGCCGTGCAAAAGATTCAAAGTCATGTCGTTCGGAAAGAGGAGTTGCGGCCTCCTGAGCGGAATAATGTTGCTGAGGCTATATCCAGCCTGGGTTAGCAAGAAGACGCGGAAAGCTGGAAATTAAAGCTGACCGATTCGTGAGGGAATTGGGTTGGCGGCGGCGGCTTGCTAGGAGTCGTGTTGACCTTAGGAGCCAGCTTTCGCTTTTTACTCGAAGGTTCCATCGGGCAAGGCTGTGAGTCGATGTAGATGCGGTCGTCAGCAGGTTAAGCCGGCGGGGGTCATTGATCAATCGAGGACGAATCGGCCAAGGGCTCGAGCACGAAAGTTCCTGCTACCTAGTCTTTGGTTAAGAATTGATACCGTCGTAGTTTCGGTATAATTGACGTCGAAGAGAAGTAAAAGAGATGGCGGAACAAATATATACGGCCAGACGAGGGGAATTGAAATCGAACGATGTGCGAAAAAGTCTCGGCTGATGAGGTCAGAAGGAGGGACAAAGATAGAGGCCAATGGCTACAGAAATGTGGAAAGTCAAAGCACGCCCACGAGGAAAGAGACACCCAACGTCGCAAGAGGTGAAAGAAGAAGAAAATGGCAGAGGGAAACAGGTGAGGCTGGCTCGGCGAGGCTATCGTGGCCGACCTAGGCCCAGGTCATGGAAGATGGGTACAGTTGGTGCTAGGGGTTCTTCATTGGCTATTAGCCGAGCAGAAATGCCACAGAAGAGGAGAGCCAAACTGAAAGTGGCGGCCTCCGCCTCCACTTCGTCAGCCTCTCACTCGCCAAGAGTAAGGTCAAGTCAACGCGGACTGACTGCATTGCATTGCACCTCAGCGAGAGCTGGGTAAGATGGGGCTGTTTCGCCTCGTACCAAGAACAACAAGAATATACTGATTGTCTGATCATGTACTCACTTTTGAACAATTCCCAGTATCAGGTTATTTCACCACGTTCAGCTCAGCAGCAACTCAACTGTCTCAGCAACTCCTGTGAGAAAAGAAAAAAGGTAGCTGGAACTACCATGGAGGGGTTGAACGTTGAACTGAGGGGGTTTGACGAATGGAACCAAAGATGGAAGGCTTCACAAAAGTTCTCAGCTGATAAAAGGAGGAGGAGGCAGGAGAGGAAAAGCCTAGATCAGCATTATTTCCAGCGCCTTACCTACCTTGAGCTGCACAAATCATCCATGGCCAGCACAGCTAAAGTTCTCACACAACTTTGAACAACTGCCCAGCCAATCCGAGCCTCATGCTCCATCCCCCTCTATTTTCACAACACGCCACAGATTCACTGAGACGCCAGGTGGGCTGCGATAAGATTGACACATTGGGGAATGGTCGAGTAAAATCTGGAGGATTTTTTTGTCGTGAATCACTCTCATTGAGTTTGCTTCACTCTCCAAACTCTGATAACGAGCTCTACTAACAACTTCCTTATTACCTGACCTACTTATCTTGCCTGTATTGAGGTGCTACAGTGTGTGAATATACCAACCCACCTGAACGCTAACTACGACGAGCCCAAGAGCACCGAGGCTGGTCTGGGGTCTGTCCTTTGTGGGCCGCTTATTGAGACCCTGAGATATGTTTTGCAGTTGCAGCGTTTTAGCTCAAGTTGATCAGCTTTCAAAGTTTCAACGGCGCAAGCCCCTCAATTGTCTACACCCAAACACTTGCTATCGTCCTCGGTTATCATTCGATTCATACTTCAATGTCACCATGGCATAACCAAATCGAAAGTATTGCAGCAATGAGCTTTCGGAGTGGAGAAATGGCGCACCCAACTCAACCCCCGGACGAGCCGTGTCGACTTGTCAACACGGCTGTGGACAGCCAGCAACAGCTGCTGCGCCATAGAGGACGAGTAGGAGAGCAGAGCACGAAACAGCCGGGTCTCCAACGAATGAATGAAGCAGACGGTGAGAGGGCCGCTCGGCAACCTTGTCCTAAGCATGCACGACGGTAACACTGATTGCAGAAGCACAGCCTGTGTCGCCAGTCGTTGTAGACCTTGAGCTTGGTGCATTATGCTCTCTGGCACGGGATCATGCAACCCGAAGCCTCCAGCGTCGATAATAGATGTCTTGAAAGTCAATGGATTGGTCACTCACATATGAGGCCATTGGGCTGCATAAGTGATAAGAATCACTTGCCTCGCAGCCTAGCATCCTGAGGTACGTCTGCAGATAGCAACCACAAAAGCAGAGCCTCGGGGTGGGCAGGGCTGACGCATCGAAACATTCCTACTGTTTGAGATGCAGCATGTATCCCTGTTGGGTCAGCAAAACTCAACTGCTCAAGTTGCATGTGGAGGAGGTTTCGTCTAACTATTGTCTAGGATTCGTAGAGAATAGCAAAGCCCCCATCTATATCACTGAATGCGTGATGCATCCTTCCTTTCGAATGTATTTTATACCAACTGGTAATAACGAAAGTGGAAGGATGCTGACAGCTTCATTTGATACTCTGTACGTAGTAGGGTTCTGAAATAGATTCAGGTGGGTGTAAGTGGAGGCTGGGAGGAAATCCAGAGCCTGCTGCAGTAAGCGGAGACATTGTATCTCCTCATTCTACCGTAATCAGATCAGTTTGCATTCTTGACTTTCCATTCTTTGGGGGTTACAAATACTTACTTAAGGAACACAAGGCCAGAAGGATTTAATCTACTTCTATTGTAAGTAACACCTCGCCAATAGGTTGACGAGTACAGCAATCGCGCATTTGATCGTACTTCGTAAGCAAAACTGTTGAGCCCGAGCCCCAAGGTTGATTACGAGATTGAATCCTGAACCCTCGTATCTCGGTCAGAAGATTCTCGACAAAAAGAAAGACCGCGCGTCTCATTCAGCACTCGTGGGAAGTAAAAGATACAGCCTCGGTGCCGTGTGCCGAAGATTGGGCGTAGCGTTCAACTAATCCGTGGATTCCCATCGAAGCCTAAGAAATCCAGGTATACCCCATGCAGCTATGGAGGCAATTGTGGCTCTCTTGGGTATCACTTGGCTCCCTCATGGGGATTTCAAGAATCAGTATTGAGAAACCCAACATTCCCAATATGGAGATGAGATCGTTAACGTCCCTGATTCTAATAAGAAACCCTGAAGACTGACAAGTGGACGAGGCTCGGTTGCGAGAGTGTGGCGAGCACAGCCACAACTCTGAAGATCTACGCAGCCAATAAGAGTTCACAGCGGCGTAACAATTTCCATCCTTGGTCGTTCTATTTCCGTGACAAGTAAATCCCATCCCTTGTTGAGGAAAATGCCACTGATGGGACATGGACTTCCCAACGGAGCTGCTCATTCCCGTTGATACGTTTCGTAAATCCAACGCAGGCGATTCTTCTCTACAAACCACAAGCCAAGATCGTCGAGGCAAAAAAGCCAAAGCTTTTGGAACACGCCAAGAATAATCGATGGCCCGTGAACAGGCGGGAAAAGCATGCATGGATGGTCGAAAAGAGAAGAGCCAAGCTTACACAGCCACTCTCTAGCCGTCTCGTGTCTGCGAACCACATGGGACGGACGGGATGTAGAGTTTGTATAGTATCATCGTTTCAGCCCAGACAATTGGATCTCATGATTTCTACGCGTACTGGACGAGCAAAGAGGGATTCAGCGATCATCGTCTGCATCCCCCATGTCCTCTATTAAACGTGCAGTAGCCAGGAGAAATGTCATGTATCCAACCACAAGACAAGCCGCTGTCAGGATGTCGAGTGGCGCGTGAGTTTCCAGGCCTGGGCAAGTTCCCGTCGCCTCTGCAGTCAAAGACTCGAAATTTACAGGGGTCGAGGAGCACCATCTCGCTGTTCCCAGTAGAGGCTTCCAAGATTCCTCCACTGACGAGCCTGACTCCCGCGCAAATCCGAGAGCTCCGCTCACTGTTGCGTCAGGGCTTCCAGGGATGATGGATCCAAAAATGGGCTGCCCTGGGCTTCTATGAGGCGGGGCGACCTGCGTTACGTTACGTAGTGCCGACTCTAGTCTTGGGTTGTCGCTCACTGCCAGCCAAGAATTGCTCTGCTGAGAACTATGACTATGACTGCCTGGGCTGCCCACAATCTGCCTTACTGTACCTAGATCAATCAAATCTTGAGCTTTCAACTTCTCCAAAACATCAAAGACCACTCATCTTAGCCCACGCGGCGTGATCAGCTTCATCCCCTCTGCACACAACCGCCCACCTGATCTCGATTAGCGACAAGAGCCAAGACCTTCCATAGCTCACCAACAGCTTTACGCGATAGTGACACCTTTACAAACACCCAAATTGCCCGTATCTCAACTTTCTTTACTCGATTGAAGCGCAAGCCGCAACAGAACTACGTCTTCTGCGCCCATGGACTCCGGCGGAGTCAGGAGAAAGGATACGACCAAAGGCCCGCCTCTTCGAGTTCTATCACTCGGTAAGCGCCCGCCAAGATGATGTCTGCTTTGTTTGATCTAATGCTAATACGCGCCAGATGGAGGAGGTGTCCGCGGTTACTCCATATTCATTATTATTCAGGAGCTTATGCACCGAACTTTTGTCGAGATCGAAGGCCGCGCTCCCAAACGACACGAAATTCCCAAACCATGCGATCATTTCGACCTAATCGTCGGTACTGGTACAGGCGGGCTGATCGCCTTGATGTTGGGCCGACTGCGTCTTGACCTCGAGACGTGTAAGGAGCTCTACGTTCGTATGACGCGCATGGTTTTCCAGACCGACAAGACTATTGCGGGTATTCCCTATAGATCGACTTTGTTCAAGGCCAGCAAGCTTGAGGAGGCTATCAAGGCAGCTGTCCAGGAACACACTGTGAAGGAGAGGGAAGGCAACGATGGCTCAGATTCTCCCCTCACCAACCCTCTCAACGCCGCGATGTACTCAAGCGCCGGTGCCCCTCGCCGAAACCAGAGCAATGCAAGCACCATTAGCTTTAGCGCTCGCAGTCCCGCTTCTCAAATGGCGTATCGACCTGCGTATAACTCGAGATACGGCGATCCCAACGCGCGCCTATACGACCATCGAGAAAACCGCACCAAAACGTGAGTCATCAACCTCGATTGCTTTCTACCCATGACAGCACCGCTAACATATTTTCTAGTGCGGTAACGGCAGTATACAAGGGTTCTCCTCGAGGTTCACCTGCCGCTCTTTTGCGATCCTACGATTCTCGAAAAGAACCTCCTCCCGAGTTCGACTGCAAGATTTGGCAGGCCGGTCGAGCCACTTGTGCGATTGGGTTGGCCTTCAAGCCCATCACCATTGGTCAATCAGTTTTTCACGATGACGGCGTAGGCACTTTCAACCCTAGTCCAGAAGCCCTGGACGAAGCTGTGGTCAACGAGTGGCCCGGTCGCGAAGTGGGTGTTTTTGTTAGCGTCGGTACTGGCAGACGGCCTAAGGGCAGCGATTCGAATTCGCAGATGTGGTACGAAGGCTTCTTGGGCGATTTTGCCGAGGCGCGTAGGAAGTTGATCTCCAAAATTGAGGGGTGCGAGAAGATTCACGAGTACATGATGCGCGAGCACCTTGGAAGACGAAATGTCAGTATTGACGCCTACTACCGCCTCAATGTGGAAGTTGGTGTTGGTGAGTTTGGAATGAATGAGTGGAACCGACTGGGCGAAATCAGCACAGGTACTCGACGGTATATGTCAAGGGAGGCCGAGCAAAGGATGATTCAGGGCATCTCGTCAAAGCTTGCCAAAATCCACCGAGCCAGGATCCGTCATGCACGAGCTCCCGAAGGAATCCCAGAACTTGTCAAGTCAACCTCAACCACATGGGAGATGCCTATGGCATTCGAGCTTGCAGGAGATATCCCAACTACTGTTCCACTTCCCCACAGCCCTGCGAGCCGCTCCTCGTTCGAATCGGGGTCAGATAGTTTGCATATCCGCAACAACAACAACCATAACGGTTCGCCACGAAGCTCCAACGAACGAATGCACGCAGAAACGTCTGTACCGCACAACGTTCCAAACTCTCCTCCCCTGGGACCTCGTGGCCCTAGCGCCAGCGCTCCGGCTTTGCATCCAGAGGATCGTTTGGCAGTGTCGTCACCAACACCGGCGCAGTACCGCGAAGGTGTGTCGGGCCAGGACTTGATCGCTATTGTGAGCCCGGACGAGTATCCTAGACCACCTCCCAACATGGCCGCTCCGCCACCGACACGGATTGAACCGCCGCCGCTGCCACCCAAGACGCCTCTCCCGGAGAGCCAGCAACATCATGGACGAAGAGTGCCTGCGGCCGCGCCTCCTTACCCGTTAGACGATGACGAGCCCCCGCCCGTGAACATGGCCCGAAAGCCCGACTACCGGGGAAGATAAGTATATTTTGATGCCGCTTCCTCCTGATACAATCCTTGCAATTTGAGTTTGGCTATGAAAAATGACGTCTCGAGTTTGACTATGAGCTCGAATCCACGAAAATCCATGAAATGAGACCTATAACGATTATAAGACTGGCGTTGTGGGTGGAGGGATTGGTGATGATGTTTCTTGTTTCTTCTGCTTCTGCACGACTAGATACCACCTGGTTTTACCTGGATGCGAACCTTTGAATGTACTTGATGTTATGAAATTGATGGAATGATAGATGCTGGGTTATTAGCTATATATTCGTTGGTCAATGTGGCTGTACTTGTATAATGGAAACTAGCTTTTTATTCATAACGGCTGCCTATTCTCTTCGGAGATAAGAAGATTGAAATGACAAATGGGACCTCTTGGAATTTTTGTCTCATTGTTCGATCAGCTGGTGCTCGGAGGATTTGAGAGCTCTAAGATCGCGGGTAAGCAGATCTTCGATGCGACGGCTCGCGGTAGCATCCGGCCCCCACTGATTGTTCCCTACCTAGGTCTAGGCCTCGATAGATCGTACGGTAAGAAAGAAAGTCGTAAACAGCCCCTGTTTGCCTATGTCTACGACAAATATTCCTTCGAGGGATGTCGTAGGATTCTTATACGTTCTCTTACGATGTAACGCACGGTTCCCTTTTTTTCTTTTATCAGCAGCTGTGAACTGAGACAATGGACTGATCAAGTCTTACCACGAGGCAGCTGAAAGCTCGCCTTGGAGCTAAAATGAGAATCCATTCCCCCGTCCGTCGGTATTCGCGATTATGCTTGACCGCTTTGGGATAGCTTCACGATTTAACCTTCGATTCATGGTTGAGCTTGTCGTCGTTAATTGGAGAGTTCGTAGCAAACGTTTTTGGCTAGGGCGTGTTAATCCAAGTTCGAGACTCAGCACGATTGCTATCACCAAGAGGTGCATAACAACGACATCACCATTGCTGAGCCTAGATTCCCTCTCTCTTTCCAGGCAGCTTCTTCTCTTTGTTCTATCACATCCGCTAGAAGGGAGGGGGAAAAAGCAAGCAAGCGTATTGTCACTGTGATCGGCACCCACGGAAAGACACGCAGGCCCTGGTTCGACATTTCTTTGTTCTCGTTTTACTTGGCATATTGTCAAACGCCTCTGAAGAATTGAGAGTTTCTGCCATCTTCAACGACGGGAAAACAAGACTGGTCTTTTCTTCAGTACTGTGCTGGGGGTGGCATTGCATCGATATTGGATCCTCTTACAACTGCATATTCCAAGGACGAGAAGAGGCGGGAGGAAGAGACTCCCTGCATCCGCCGGAACTTTGCGCCAGAGACACGCATACTGCGCTGCAACCAGGCAATCCCTCCCTGGTTCAGGCCTTGGAAGAAGGATACAAGCTACGGCCTACAGCCGCCCGTTGTCGCGTTTGGTCAACAGGCGAACGACGCTCGGCCTCGCGCTTCAATTCAGATCAGATATATTCCATCTGTTCTTCTCTTCTTGTCTTTGTTCCTCTTGAGGAACAAACATGGCTCTCAATTGAACCCTACAACTTTGGGCTTTTCAGTCATTGAGCCCATCCAATCTGCAGCTTGCACACACAAACTGCATCTTTGCTTAGAACCAACACCATCCGCAATCCTTGTTGACCCCTGGCCTGTCGTCGAACCAACAACCTCACTCAGTGTCTCTGACCGGTTCTCATTTGGGAGTGCTGAGCCAATCAATCTCTAGAACGACGTCAAGGGGACACCAAATATTACCGACATATAGATCGCCTGTCATTCTCGATTTGATCATTTTTGGGGTATTGCAAGAAGAAGAAAAAGGGAAATCGCTAAAGTAGTTGTGGAACGATGATGCCGGTACTTGGAGCCACGCCGATGCAAGTCGCACCTCGACAACGAGCTCCGCGACAAACGTCATCGTGCCTTGAATGCCGTCGTCGCAAGCAAAAGGCGAGTTTTATTCATTGAGGACTTCTCAATTGAAGTGGTATATCTTTTGGTCAATTCAGCCTAATTGTTTGCCGCTGTCACGAGTGAACTACTCCCGGATAAAACCTGACTAACATGCTCATAGTGCTCTCAAAGTCAGCCATGTACAAATTGCTTCCGTCGGTTTCCCTCACCTGAATGCATATATGAAGTCAAGTCTTCCAAAAGGTGGGTATGCCAGGACCTCTCTTCTACCGCAACTAACATGCTCCAGAAATCATCCAATAGCTTCACGTCCTAAACCACCTCTAGTGGTAGATGTACGTGAAGGACCATATTCACATCTCAACCCTGCGTCTATCCAAGACGCTCTCTATTGTCTCGAGGATGAAAGATCACGATCGTCCTCGGCATCTAGTCCTAGCACATCTGTTACCACTTCAGCTACACAACCACGAACTGATCTATGGTTACCTTACAAGATTCCGTCATCGGCAGACGGTAACGACGATGACACCATAGCTCAGTCCGTCAAGATCATTATGAAACATAGCATCGATGGAGCCAAGCTTAATTATTCTAAGGAACGAGCCACAGAGATCTACTTAGGGTCTCAAGATCATGATGGGCGGCACACTATCCTTCCACCAGTTGAGGGCTCTACAGCACAGCTAGAGTACCTTCCCATGAAGCCTACCAAGCTAAACAAGGAGTTAGTGCGCATTCGTAAGTTTCGGTTGTAATTTATGTCTGCGATTTCACTAATGGGTGTTGTCTAGACTTGCAATTACTTTCACGCTTCAAATGCGCAGTGGACGGCAACCCTGATCCTGCGAATGAGTTCATGAACTTCTGGATCCCCTGCACTTTGCAAGATCCCCTTCTCCTCCAAATCGTCTTGTTTACATCATCATGCTTCTTGTCCGAAACTCGTCATTTTCCCAAGGCTTTACAATACGCACAGAAGCACCAGGTTTATCGGATGCTAAACTCTCAGCTCACGGATCAACAAGCACAGACGAGCGATACTTTGGTCCTTGGTGTTGTTCAGATGATTGCAGACTCTTGGTACTGGGGCGCTACACATGATTTAAAAGCCCACCTCGGTGGTCTTAGAGGGATGATCAACCTGAGAGGTGGACTGTCTCAGCTCGGTTTGCGTGGTTATTTGGCCAAGATGGTCCTCATGTAAGTACATACACAGTAATTGCCAAGAGAAGGCGGCAGCTGTGGTACCTTGATCTTCGTCGTACAAATAGCTGACGTGGTACAGTCACGACATCGTCATGGCGCTCGCACATGAGATCAAGCCGTCCATGTATGGACATCCCGGCTTCGAGTTCCGAGATTCTCGTACCATGCCTTTCAAAACGGCCTTCAACACCCCTTTTATTAGCAACTGGCAATCTTTTAGAGAATGCTCAAATTCTCTGCAACTACACCCAAGCACAGCTCAGATACTCGACGACATGAGAAGCTTGTTCTCAGCCGTTCTAGCTTTACCGAGAAACCCAACTTCCGAACACGTCCAAAGGGTTATTACAACGGCCCATTGGTTTCATGAGAGAATACTAGATCTTCCAGAAAATACACCAGCACTTCGATCTCCAAGACCTTCTCATTCGTCTCGAGCAAGCTCAATCGAGAGCCCGGGAAATTCCCCGGGATCACTCAGAACTGACAAGTCTTCACCACCCATCGTACTTCCTGACATTATATATCACGTTATTCGCAAAGTGGCCCTGATCTACTGCAAAGCGATACTCAACCGCTCCCCAATCAGTTCTGCTTGCTCTGAGGAAGACATTAAAGCGATTTGGGAATCAATCTGGCAGTCCGGTTTGGCAACTTGGAAATCAGTTCTCGGTATCTTCGCATGGGTCATGATTGCCCTCGTAACAAATTGTCACAAAATTGGTCCTGGTCGTCTTATCAAGACCTTGACCATGTCTACCATGATGTCCATCGGGATGGAGAATTGGGACGTCTTTAACCATATAGCGAAAACATCCTTCAGATTACAAAGATGGCTAGCAGGAGGAGGAGATCATACAAATGACCTTATGGGAGGAGAGAAAGTGGTGGACAAATATGGCTTTGGGATGGCAGGCGCATTACCAGCTGTTGATATACCAGTTGATGTGGAATCATCAGAAGATATTTAGATATATGCAGGCCTCGGCTCTGCAATGCATAAAGTTCCAGCTTCAGTCACATGCAGATACGAGCAATGAATGGCCTCTAAACGCGGAGATCATATCCGTTTATATGTTCAATGACGACATGTCTCGGCTGCATACAATTATGCGCGCCACTGCAGCTTTCTTGTGAGACCACGAAAACTGTCAAATACTCGCTTCTTCCTCGAAGGGGGAATGGGTAATTGTCTCTGACGCCGCTCCTTACTGCTTGAAGGAGGCATTTTCCAAGGTACACTACAGCGAATTTGGTTACTACATGGTACAATGTGCGACTTTACTCAGCTTCGAGACGATATACCACATGGCGATGTTCTCTTGCCAGGAGATGACGGCTATGAGGACGTGTTAAAGAGATGGAGTGCGGCTTGCGTGAAGAGGGCAGTATGTTGAGCACTTCAAGGTCTTAGGCGATACTAACACAACACAGGCAGCCGTTGTCTTACCAGTTAACTCACAAGAGGTGTCCACGGCAGTCAAGTTCGCAGTTTCGAATCGGATAGCAATGACCGTATGCGGTGGTGGTCATTCATCCAGCGGTGCCTCTTCATCCGAAGGCATGGTGATTGACCTCAGAAAGATGCGCAAAGTTGAAGTTGACACAGAAGCCATGACTGTCGAGTTTGAAGGGGGCTGTCTCTGGGAAGATGCCGATACCGCCCTTGAACATCATCGCTTAGCGACCGTTGGAGGTGTCGTGAACCACACAGGGGTTGGTGGACTTACACTCGGTGGAGGACATGGTTTTCTCACACCGCGTCACGGCCTAACTATTGACAATTTGTTGAAGGCAGAAGTTGTTCTTGCAGATGGGACCATAGTTGAAGCTTCTGGAGACACGAATCAGGATCTGTTCTGGGCTATTCGAGGCGCCGGTGCGCAGTTCGGAGTTGTAACTCGCTTTATTTCTCGAGCTCATCGACAAGACAAAGTCTGGAGTGGAACATTGACATACTCGGCTGATAAGCTACCTGGCTTGCTGCACTTTGCGAATGTGTTATATGGAAGACCCAACCCAGAGGGTAACTGCTTCGCATTGGGCATTGGCTTTGGACCTGATGAGACGACTCGTGTCGTGTCTGCTATCCCTCTGTTCCACGGTTCGGAAGGAGATGCCAAGCGATATTTCTCCGGTCTCCTCGAGTTGGAAGCAATAGCCAACAATACGGAGATGATGACGACGGCGAAGACGAACACGCTGCTCAACTCCGTCATGGACCACGGCATTCGACGACTCATGGGCTCAGGCAACATCACAATGCCTCTGAAAATCGAACCAATGCTACAGACTACTGAAACATTCTGGCAATTCTGTGAAACCCATGATGGAATGGGCAAGTCTGTCTTAGCTATTGAGTTCTTCCCAACAGACAAGATTCGCGAAGTCCCCCAGGATGCAACAGCCTACGCCAATCGAGGAGACTACTATGATGCCATGACTTCTTTTGCATGGGAGAACCCAGATTACGATGCAGAGATACGGCAGTTCAATAGGAGTCTCTGTAAGAGGATCCGGGAGACGAATGGTTATTCAGCTACGGCGGGTGGACACTGGAGCAAGGGGCCCGTGGGAGTGTATATCAACATTGAGGCTGATAGTATATCGCCCAAGGATGCTTGGGGCGTGAATCTGCCTAGACTGAAGGAGTTGAAGAAGAAGTATGATCCGAATAATGTGTTTAATAAGTGGCATGGTATTGCTGAGGATACAGCTGGAACAGTAAGATGAGATTGCAGAGAAGCCCCTTGAATATCATGATGGAATGGAATGAGACTACCACTTATCACAGTTTATGCTTGGCCATTCTTTATATGAACTGGAACATGAACCGTATGTCATTTCCTTCAAAAACTAACTTATGCCTACGTTACGCATGTGTCTAGCAATCTTCTAATGGCAAGATTTGATAATTTGGCATTGACACTTTTATCTATCTATACATAGGCTTATAGCACTGATATTCTATATCGCCTGAGCCTGAACCTGACATCACTTCAATGGTGCTGTAATAAAACGTGTCAGTCCTCACAGAGCTTACCCTAGGCTTATACCTGTAACATGTAAGACGAACAATTCGTTTCCATCCCCTGACCTCATAGCATAATCATACTGTGAGCAACAAATGGTCGAAGTGATATGCTTTGATTCATAATCATTTCAGGAGAGTTCGGTTTATTAATCGGAAAACATGCAAAGATTCCGAATTCCATCACAGTACAGGGTAAGTTCCGAGACACGATACGATAATTACACCACCAACGCCGTGCATCGGCCGACAGGTTCACCGACTCCGAAAGTCTCACGCCTGAAGCGCACCAACCAATAACCAACATAAGCGAAGTGAAGCAAAATTGAAGGGATTATAATTGAGTTTCGGCTACGACTTGTAATTTCAAGAATCACTCAGTCACGTTCATGATGATGAGGGGACTTTGCTTGGCGACGATCGAGAAACAGGAGACGGCATGCCAGTTCTGGTACCGTCGGCGTCAATGATGCCAGTGACGCTAGCGAGTACAGGCCGCAGGGGTCTGTT
>NJCR01000318.1:222-16594 GCA_002234235.1 Fusarium hostae
TATATTTTATAATTATATTTTCTATAAGGTAAAACTAGTTATAAATAATAGCTAGATCTTTATATTTAGCTTTTTTATAGTTATATCTTTAAAATTAATATATCTTAAGCTCTAGTTACTATTAAATAAAGTTATAAACCTAAAGCTTGCCAACTAGTAATATATTACAGTTAATAAGTAAGGAATTAGCTATTTTTTCTATAAAATCATATTATAGAGGAAATCCTTATGAATTTAGATTAAAGATAAATTAAACTATTATCTGCTCTTTAAGATTAAATAGATTCTGTAATTTAGGGGGAATATTATATAATAAATAAATGCTATTCTGGCGATAGTTTAAGGTGCAATAATTAACTTAATATATAGCTATAGTCTTCTAATCACTCAATTTTAGGTTATTTTAGATAGCCTAAAGGGCAAGAAGGATTTTAGCCTTATATAAATTCTNNGTTATTAATAAATATTAAATTGAATGGTAATAATATATAGTAAGGGATTTTTAGGATATCTACTTATATAGAACACCTACTTATAAAATACATTATATATTTTTATATTAATTTAAAAGTAAATATTAAGTTAATAATTTTATAATTTAATTAATAAGTAAAATAAAAGTATAAATTATTATAATATAATAAAGTAAATAACTTAATTAATAATAATACTAAAAGGAGGTAATTTATAGTATATAGTTAAGAGGTTAGGTAAGCTCTAAACCAGGTTTATGCTATAGTGTTTAAAGTTAGGTGCCGATTATATTACAATGGGCATCACTATATTACCAATAAATAGAAGCGAACAGGAAACGCAACTTGTCAATGCACTTACACCTGCTGTATAATTCAAGTTGAGCAGCGAATAGGACTTATTGGCACGCATATAGCGTCGTATAATTCATTAACAAATGAGGTTGAACAGCTAACCGCGCACATCATCGCCTGTACACCCACCTCGAAGGGCAAGTTGAACAGCGAATGAGACTGAAGAATGCACCCGCGCAGAGGTAAAGTTCATCAGCCAATAAGGTTTAATAGCGAATAAGAGCAGTGAAGCTCATCAGCTGACAAAAGAGATTAGCTAATGAATCAAATGCCGCTCTGTTTTTGACACCAAATTAAACTTTTCATGATGCTCAATCCGATGGAACATCAAGGTTATGCTCGACCCAGACCAACATGGCTACCTACGAGGGACTCCTACAACCTACCACAGGATTTCAGTCGAGCACTTTGGCTATTCTCTGACACCTCCAGAATTCTTACCTTCTCCAACATTGACCATGGTCTCTCTATGTGAAACGCCGATGTTCGAACCCATCGTTGCATTCAACCAGATCAAACAAGATGTAGGTTGGCGCGCAACGAAACTGGCAAGTATACAGTCGCCGGAACAGGAGCACCTAGTCCTAGTGGAAAACTCCCACGTTAAGCTCAGTGCTGCGTGGCAGCATCTTTTCCACAATACTGATCTATCCCAACGACCTCGATTCCAGCAGGAAGTCCAAACCCTCTCTGGCGAAGTGGAGATGCTGAAACTCAACTATAGGCTCGGCCTCGATGAGGCAAAGGCAAAGCACAAGCGCGAAGTTAATGGAGTTCTCATAGATCTGTGCAAGAAACTCAGAAATACAGTAACCCTTCTACTAAAAACACACAAGAGCGAAGTTCCACATTACCCTACTCTGGGTGGCTCCGATAGGGATCGCTCGAGTGAGTCACAGCCGACAAACGACAGGTTTTATCCAGAGGTGAGCTTTCAAGGAAACGTTCGATTGGCATAGCTTTGCGTCTCACTGACAACAACAGGAAAGGTCCACAAGAAAGAGAAGATGGTGCCAGCGTCCTCAGCAAGTTACAGTATCACGTGAATCCAGCGTTGAAAGAGCAGTCCACTTCAACTAAATCTATCAAGATGGACATGCCTCCGTCTAGTACGTCATGATCCAATGGCCGCCTAACCGAGGAGATTGATTCATCGTGCGATGTGATGAGCATGATTTCAACTTCAAAGATAATCCGCTTACAGCTGGTATGGCGCACATGCGTGGCAAGAAGCATGGTATGAACATAAGCTATGACAAAGTTGTCGAGCTGGAAACGGACATCCGTACTGGTGTCACCGATTCCTTGGGCCAAACAAACACAAGTCATCTCCGATGGAATTTGTCTTTAACTTTGCTGGCCAGTTTCAGCAGGTTGGCCAGGAAGACTTGCCCTTCCGTGTGATGTCGACTGTGGGCGAAGAAACTTCCGATTCAGAAGCTCAGCGCCTCTCAATCTTTGACATATTCATCTCGGTAGAAGGAGATCGTCTTCACTTCAGCATAACATTTCCATCTGAGATTTCTCATAGAGACAGAATCGACCATCTGGCAGCTACTTGGAAAGATCTGCTCAAGTCTCCTTATAAGGATAGAAAACCTCTGACGATGGAACCTGATCCGTTTCATTGTCTGAAAGACATGTTCAAATCAAGGGTCAAGGAGAACGCTTGGCATCCCGACGATATCGAAAATATCTACTGGGCTTCAGACTTGCAGAACCATATGCTTAGTAGCTCAGCTCGAAATCCTTTGTTTTACCGCGTGGTAGGAACATGGCGGTTGAGATCCTTAGCGGAGAACCGCATGATCGATATATGCCGACTACAAGAAGCCTGGAGTCAGGTAGTTACAAATCACCCTAGTCTGCGCACTCTCTTCGTCTGCGAAGTTTCCAAGGAACGGTTTCTGGGTGCAGTCATGAACAAGTCCTTTCCCATAACATCTTGTGGAGACCCGACAAGCTTTGGATGGTGTCAGGGGCAGGAGGCTCAGCTTCCCCATCGTATTGCCTTCCACGGGTCAGATGACGAGAGTATAATCTTCTCTCTGGAGATCAGCCATGCTATCATGGATGCAACGTCGCGATCGATTCTATTGGAAGAACTTCTTGATGCACTTGCAGGGCAGCCACTCCCCCCTGACAAGAGCTGCTATCAGAAATACATCCAAGATAGCGCCAGTCATCGCTTGTCTCAAGATATCCACGGAGCACAGCCCTGTATATTCCCACCTGACCTCAGTTCTACTAATTCCCCGTCGGAAGTATCTGTTTACTTCGTTGCTCTACCTGGAGCATGTGCTACGGACATGGCTCAGGTTTGCAGCCAACGTGGTGTTACCACTTCCAGTCTGATTTTTCTGGTATGGAGCTTAGTCCTTTCCAAGTACGTCTCCAAGGATGAAGTTTCGTTCGCGTATGTGGCTTCCAGCAGATTTCTGGATATTCCTGGGATTGAGAGATCTATTGGGCTTTATATCGATTTGCTCGTCCTCGGTGTCCATATCAGCGCACATAACTCTCTCTGGAACCTGGCACTGGAGATTCAGCAGTGAACTGTTGGCTCAGCCTTCCATCGGGGCACTTCAATTCGGGCATCTCATAACCCGAAAAATGGACGTGGTAATGGTCAAGTAAATACCATGGTCAACATCCGCAATGCTGGTATCGACAGCCTCAAAATGGAGCGCAGTGGGCTTGAGTTGTCAATGGAGAGCTTTGAAGACCCCTGGGATGTGAGTCAATCTGAAGCTTGCTTATTATCGTTCCTTCTACGTTTTGCTCTTCTTTGTTACAGAGACTAACATCCTCCTACAGTATGACCTTGCCCTCGCTATCGATGTCCGCCCCGGATATGACATTCACTGCTCAATCTCCCATCGAGCCTCGCTCATTTCATCAAGCCTCATGGCAGACGTTGGCAATACACTGGCAAGGACGCTTGAATTGCTGTTGAAGGACCCTCATCTCACTAAGCTAAACTGGGATAGATGTATCACCATGTCAAGGTTACCAACAGCCAATGCAGAGGAAGGCTGGCAGCCGCTTGATAGGACCCAGAATTCATGTCGCGTTGCCAAAGAGGGGAACCTTGTCCTTAATGGTTGATTCACTGTTAGAGGGTAACCTAAGCGTTGGAGTGAATGCGTCGGGTAGACTATCATCAAAACACAGAGACATATATATTTAAGCCTGTCGAAAGACATTCTCAAGTGCTCACCAAGACATACGCTTTGAGAAATTTACTTATTGCTCAAAATGGCTGACATCATATCTAGCCTCGAAGAATACCAAGTATCCTCCAAGTCTGGCTTCTTACACTCAGCTGTGCCACTTCTATGTTTGCCTAACCCATACTATCAGCCGTGGGAAACACTCGCAATCTCTCTACCATGTCTCCTTAAGAATGGAGTGTTGAGAGATAAGGTTAATTCCCTCCCCCTCCTCGGCACAGCTTTCCTTTGCAGTGAAGCAGAGTGGCGGAGGGCTTATGTTGTCCTGGGATATTTGTCGAATGCATTTATTTTCTGCCAATATCCTCCTTCTGAGGTAAGTGACACTATACTAGATTCCTTAGTAGCATTCAGACTGACAAGTGGTTACAGACACTGCCATTATGCCTCGCGCAACCGATGCTAGATATCTCGAAACATCTCGGACTGCCTTGCGTACCAACATATTCAGGTCAAACGCTCTGGAATCACCGCTATATATCCGGGGATCAATTACCTCTACTAGACCAACTTCAAACTCTGGTTTCATTCACAGGGTCCCCAAAGGAGTCCACATTCTTCTGTATATCTGTAGCGATCGACAAGTGTGGAGGGCCGTTAATCAGCACTCTTCTTCACGCCATCGAGGCCACACGAAACAACGATATAGCACTTCTCATGTCTTCACTGCTTGAAACAAAAGTTATAATCGACTCAATGACAGCACTGCTTCCTCAGCTATACGATAAGTGTAGCACATCGTTCTTCTACGACACCCTGAGGCCGTTCCTGGAAGGAACACGGGATCTACAATCTGCCGGACTTCCACGTGGCGTTTCATACGAGACTACAGATGGGGGTAGTTACCAGAAGTTCCGAGGACCTAGTAACGCACAAAGCTCTCTGTTCTGCTTCATCGATATCGCGCTGGGTGTAGAGCACGGTGACAATGCCTTTCTTCAAGTCAGTGGGTCGCATGTCTTGTTCCGGTTTTTATACTCATTCTTACTGACATCATATAGGAGATGCGTTGGTATATGCCCGGCCCACATCGGGAATTCCTGACAAAAGTTGAGGGCGCAGCCAATATTTGTAACTTCGTCTCCACGGCAGCACATGAGGAAGCCCTCCGAGCAGCTTATGAAGAATGTCTCCTGGCGTTGGCTCGATTTAGACAGATACATATCCGTATAGTCACAAGATATGTAGTCATCACTTCGAGCCGTGGAAATAAAGCTGCCGCATGCTTGGCGGATGCGAGTATGTCCACCAACCCTATTAGTATATCGGGGGGAAATTGAACCGGGGGAACAAAGCCAGTCGAGTTTCTCAAGGTTATCCGGGGCGATGTTCTCAATACTGTATTAAGTTGACAGGTGGTGACTGGTTAGTGTGCGAATTTGTTCTTGCCACGATGGATGTCGAAATAAAGACCGATAACTCCCGTATTACTTGATATCTTGGCAATTAGCCAGGCGAGACTATTTCATCAATAGTTGCAACTCAATCATTTTTAAACTAAAATTGACAAGTTCATTCTTGCTGCCACCCAGGTTTCACATCCCACTGACGACAATATGGCATCGTTGACTACTCCTTTTTCCGCAGAGGTTCTACTTCCTCTCATCCTGGCCTCGCTATGTGTTGCTTTAGCTGTCAAAAGGCTAGTCTTTAGCCCTCTCTCACGATTCCCCGGTCCGAAATTGGCCGCTGCTACACTGTGGTATGAATTCTACTACGAAGTCATCAAACGGGGGAGCTACTTTCGAGAGATTGCCAAGATGCATGAGGCTTACGGTAAGATATTCTCAAGAGGGTTGGAATTTGTCTTCGCCGAAAAATGTGTACTAGAACTTGGTTTCAGGCCCCGTTGTACGGATCAACCCGTTCGAACTTCACGTCAACGACCCAAGTTTCTATCCGACTCTTTATAGTGGTCCAACAAAGAAACGGGACAAATGGCCTTGGGCGGCAGGCATGTTTGGCAACAATACGTCGGTTTTCTCAACAGTTCCTCATGACCATCACCGAGTTCGCCGCGCAGCTCTAAACCCGCTCTTTTCACGCACTGCAATCCAGCAACTGGAATCAATGATCCAATCCAACATACACGAGCTCTGTGAGAGATTAGACGGGTTCTCCAAGTCGGGGATGCCTCTAGATTTGGGTCTTGCATTTGCTGTGTTTGCAGCCGATGTTATATCTGCATACTGCTTCGGGGAGCCGCTTGGCCTTCTGCGACATCCAGATTTCGCACCGGAGTGGGTTGAGACTGTGGCAGCGCCGTCTGAGCTGGGACGTCTGTTAAAACAATTTCCATGGATTGTCGCATTTTTCAGATGGGTACCCCGGTCTTTAGTCAAAGCCTTCGCTCCAGCCATTGACAAGTTGTATACCATACAAGAGGTAAGTAAGGCCGTATATTGCTTGCGAAGCACTTACGACCGACGTGTTCTGACTTATGATTTGAACAGTGGATGAGTTCTCATGTCCAGACCCTAATTGACAAACGACGTAAAGATCAGTCTAGACAAGCCAAACCTTGCGTCTTCGAAGCCCTGCTCCGGGGTAAACTGCCGGCCTCCGGGAAAACGGTTCGGTGTCTGAGGGGCGAGGGACAGACTCTGATCGGCGCTGGCACGCTGACTACAGCCAACATCTTAAAGCTTGTTGTCTTCCATACGCTCAATGAACCGAGCAGGCTCACAGCATTGGTGACTGAGTTGGTAACCGAATTCCCAGATCCGAAGGAACCTGTCTCGCTCAAACGGCTTGAGAAGCTCCCACTCTTAATAGCGTACATAAAAGAGACCTTGAGACTGGGATATGGAGTAACGCATCGCCTGCAACTGTTATCAGATGAACCACTCCACATCAACGGCATGATAATCCCTCCTCGCACCCCAGTTGGTATGACGTCCATTTTCATGCACGACAACCCGACTGTGTTTCCTGATCCCCGCGCGTTTCGTCCAGAGCGCTGGCTCGGGGAGTTGGAGGAGCAGAGACATCTTGATCGGTGCTTTGTGCCGTTTAGCAAAGGGACACGCATGTGTCTAGGAATGCATTTGGCCTGGGCGGAAATCTACCTGGCTATTGCAACACTGTTTCGGACGTATTCGGTTTCGCTTTTCGAAACTGATCGGAGTGATATAGAGATGGCTCATGACTTTTTCGATCCAGTTCCTAAGTTGGATTCAAATGGTCTGCGTGTTCTGGTACAGAGAAAATGAACTTGTTATGCTAGTATGAAGTACTTTTAGCAGCTGTATTAGGCCATAGGCGCCTCTATGACTTCAATTATTGCAGGAATGGGCCTCACTATCGCCTTTATATACCAAATAGCTACAGCCAGACATTATTCTGAACAATCTCGTCTTTGAGTCGTGAAAGCCACCCCCACAAGAGCATGGGGTATTCTTGCTTGCGGATCAAGCCATCTGTCAGAAAGCGAAGATAAAGGGCTGCAAGAGAATAGTTTACTCTATTTAACCGTGCATAAGTGAAAATAAACAAGGCCCAGGATCCCATACTGAGAAACGTGTTTCATTGGTGGATATCAATGATATGATGCCCATGTGGAATGAAAGCTTGATGGTCTCGGCCAATATATTTATGAGCATTGACGTGCCGCAGCATCCCAAATTCATTTATCATAATGCAAAGACAGAATGGGACTACTCTCAGATGAGGCAGTATCTTATGGCTGGGCTCTCGCTGCTGCAATCATATTATATGTTCGTTTCCAACATGACATCATTCCGTTAGCTGTGTCACTAACACCGAGCGCAGTTTAGTTCTGTCGCTGTATACCGTTTGTGCTTCCATCCACTTGCCAAATTTCCCGGTCCTTTCTGGTGGAAAATCTCTATTTGGCCGACGGTGTGGCAATGTGCCAGTGGAAAGCGACACCTCCAATTCCTCGCCGCTCATCGTCGATATGGCTCCCTTGTGCGAATTGCGCCTAACATGGTGTCTTTCAACACCGGGTCAGCAGCGCGAGTCATATACGCATCACGGCATGCCAATCTCATCAAATCCGATTTCACTTGACTATAGATGCCACGGTTTCAGCTCCCAGTCTGTTCGCCATCGTGGACAAGGAAAAACATGCTTTCCGACGACGGGTCGTTGCCCAGGCATTCACTGAGAAGACTATGGCAGATGCAGGCGAGTTTTACCTGAAGTATGCGAAGGTTCTACTGGAGGTGCTTCACAATAAGATTGGAGAAAGCTGGGTCAAGGTCAACATTCATAATTATGCGACCTGGTGGACAGCTGATACCATGGGGGATCTGTCGCTGGATCGCAGCTTCAATTGTCTCACGGAACCAACATTTCGGCATGGCATCCCGATGATGAGAAGCGGGATGAGATTTACATACTGGGTAGGAACACTTCGTGTCTTTTGAGGGCCAAATCAGGTCACAACTAACAAAGAACAGGCTGGACACCTTCCCTTCAGGAGGCTGATCGAGTACGCACTAGCACACCCCATATTATCACAGTACGGCGGCCAGGCAGCAGTTGATAATAAGAACTATTTTGACTTCTGCGAGGAAGCCATTCAAGAACGTGTTCAGGAAGAAAACGATGCCGTGGCCACCGGGACGCCTGAAGAAGCTAGACGCAAAGACTACATCCACTACCTCCTCACAGCTGTTGACCCCGAAACTGGCGAAAAGCTCACAGACAACGAGGTCAAGTCAGACGCCAGTTTGCTCCTAGCTGCCGGGTCTGATGCAATGTCCAGCGCCATCGCCAGCTTCATGTTCCATCTCGCTCATCATGAGCTTGCTCGACAACAAGCCATAGCAGAGGTTCGTCAGCGTTTCGCCTCCGCGGAAGATATTCAACAAGGACCTGATCTAAGCTCTTGCACATATCTAGAAGCTTGTATCCTGGAGTCCCTGCGGATGGGCCCGCCGGTTGCTCCGAGCCCCCTTGAGCGGGTAACAACTGGAAATGGCATCGAGATCGACGGACATTGGTTCCCTACAGGACTGACGGTGGGGGTCTGCTTTTACGCCCTTAACTTCAACGAAGCCGTCCACAAAGATCCGTACCTGTTTCTCCCTGAACGATGGCTTGCCGATCAGACTGGTAAGAACGATAGGATGGTAGAGGAAGTCTTACAGTCGAAGCGGAACTTCTTTCCCTTTTCTGGAGGGCATCGCACGTGTGTTGCGAAGAACTTGGCAACTCGCAATCTCAAAATGATACTGGCCAAGCTATTGTGGCATTTTGACTTCCGTACGGCAACAAACCTTGAGTCTGGTGAGCCTAGTGGTGAAGAGGACCATTCAAGGCTTTTTGCTATCGAAGATGCCCTTATTAGTATTGTCCAAGGGCCGGTGATTGAGCTTAAGGCGCGATTCAGCAACGAGGCCAGCTGATAGGAGTAGGAGTAGAGACAAACAATAGGATGTAACAATAGGAGACAAGAAGTCCTTTCATTCTCATATAACTCAAGTGCTGCATCTATGCTTCCATAGTAACCCACAAAGCCTTCGCATCACAACATAAATAGCATTCCACCGCAGACTATACTATAAAATAGACATCATTCTCACGCCTTAGAGATATAATTCGACTCTTCCACATGTGGAGGTTCCACCCGAAAAGAAGTAGAAAGCTCAAATCGGGGAGAAATCCGCCAGGTCAATTATTTTTTCAACTTCGTGTACGATATCATAGAGTCAGGTTATAGTAAACTAGTAGATGTCATTTGATACGGCTATCTGTCCCCATCACTCAGTCTTAGCCTTCAAGTCGGCGTGGTCTATACCCGGATTGACGTATGAGGTAATGGCCAGTGACCCATCACGTTGAAAGGCCACCGCGAGATACGTTTGTAGCCGATGTCCACTCCCCTCTGCGTGCCTTCCGCCAATATTCTCCAGTGCACGTACGAAACCATCATGGTACTGGTCTCGCTGCTTGAGACGCAAATACTCACCAAGTCCCGATGCTACCGCGGCGTCCGACTTGCCGAAACGGATAACAGGTATGTATAGCTTCACATCAAGTAGCTTTGAGTTAGGGGCTATGTCGAAGTAGTACGTCGTTCGGCTATATAAGTCGAAGGGGTGAGCGAGGTCCTTGTCGAAGGCAGCCTGAACACTAAGTTCATCTGTCCATGAGACCTCATTTTCCAGTCCGAGTACCAAACGAAGAAGCAGTTCTAGTTCCTGGATACCGTGGTCGACATTCGAGATCCTGCCTCCAAGAGTCATGACGGACACAATGGGCCATGCCGGAGAAGTAGACGAGGATTTGGTGTTAGTCTGTCCGTTCATGATTGCGTCTGATGTTGTTCGGTGTTGTATGATGATGCGATTAGAGTAGCAACAACCCAACTTTATATCTGTAAACTGATTCAGCCATAGTAATCTCAGCCATCTAAGCAAATTGAGATGGGCATCCAACAAAACATGCTGCTACCCGTAATGGTCGAAGGTATTTATACTCTCTCGGTAGTTTGCCCTTCATCGAGGACACTGTGTGATATGATCTTCATCCTACGCATTAGCTAGCAATGGAGCAACACTTGGAATACTCCAGCAACATCCCCTGCGTGGGGGATGCTCAAGTATCCACGCATCAAACCCTTGATGTTTGGCTGCCCACGAAAAGGACAAGCTACAATGCCCCTCAAAAGTTTTGGATCGTGTATGTTTACCTCCAATATTCATGCGTATTGCAAGTGTCATGTTAACAACAGGTCACAGCTTCATTCACGGTGGAGCCTGGCGCGATCCCGAAATCACAGCAACTTTTGCGGAAAATGCAGCAGGAATTCTATTGAAATCAAAGGCATCCTGTGCCATTGAAGGCATAGCATCTCTCAATTACCGTCTTTCCCCTTCGCCCAACCATTCAGGCCCGGCCGGTAACGACCGGCAGGCTATACATCCAGACCATGTGAACGACGTCATGTCGGGTCTTCAGTATTTACAGCAGCGGTTCCATTTCGGAGACCGATATATCTTGGCAGGCCATTCGTGTGGCGCAACTCTTGCATATCAAACTTTGATCTGGAAAGCGGAACATGATATTCCGGCCTACGTTGCGCCACAAGCCATCGTTGGGATAGCCGGTCTGTACGACCTTGTCTTGCTGCGAGATATGGATCCTGAGCCTCCAATGTGTCAAGAGTTTTTACACGCTGCGTTTGGTCCTGACGAGAAGACTTGGCGAGACCAGAGCCCAGCCTATCATGATGATTATGAGAAGTTTTGGCCGACAGGAAGAGTGGCTGTCCTGGCTTTTTGTTTAGAGGATGAGTATGTTTCGCCTCAGCAGATCGAAAGAATGATCCAAGCCCTTAAGGCGTGGGGAGAAGGACGGGGGAGATCGGTCAAGACAGTGAGTTTGGATGGGAGCCATGATGAAATTTGGAAGACGGGTGTCGGACTAGCGAAATGTGTTGAGGAGACTCTATATCGTTTACTTGAGACGTCTGATTAACTAGCTAAATGGTGGGATAAGGAACTTTTCGTCCACTCCCAGAGCCGCAATGCTATTTTGATGTCATTTGCGTGTAGAGCCGCTTTAGAGATGTTACAATCTTCCAAGTACTCGCCTCCATAACCTAAAGGAGGGCTTGATTAGAAACAAAGGTGTCTACTGTTTGAGGAAAAGTCACTTACTGTCAAGTGACGGGCCCAGTGCTGCCACCAGTATTGTTGCAGCCCCTTGCTCGGGGCTCTTGGTCGGAACGGACTGCAGAATCCCGTTGACTTCGTCTGAGGGCATGTGTCGCCACAGATTCGTATCAATCACTGTCCTAGTACTCAGCACCTAAAGACGATTTCAGGAATCGGGAGTTGTGCTTACTACCTGGAGTAACAGAGTGCGCTGCAATCCCATTTCCGAGAGTCCCTGCGGCGATGGCCTTGGCTTGCAATATTAACGCCGTTTTGGATTGTGCGTATGACACCAAAGGTGAGTAATTAGCTACCCAGGGTGTTCCAAAAGCTTCACAGGCACTGAGAGATGGCTGTTCATCTAAAAGCAGATTTGTCGGTGAGATGAAGTTTGGGTCAGAGAACCGGAAGGGAGAAATGGTATGGGCACTGCTCGACACGTTGACCACGCGCCCTTTAGTTTCTGACCCTCGTAGCTTCTCAGCAAGCAATTGAGTAAGTAGGAAGTGCCCCATGTAATTGACAGCCAGATGCGTTTCCACCTTGTCCACTGTCAGGCAGTGACTGGGGATGCACATGACGCCGGCGTTATTCACCAGTACATCAATTCGACAGCAAAGCTGTTTTATTTCGCGTGAAGCTTTCACGACCGACTCTGGTATGGACAGATCCATTCGTACAGTGGAGATTTTTAGGTCTGGGTATTGAGTGATGAGAGCCTTGGCGACTGCCTGAGGACGCTGGATGTCACGGCCCGTGATAATGAGAAGACTGGGGCCATAGGGGGCGATGGCTTCGCATAGTGCGGCACCGAGACCATTGAGGCTTACACCAGTGACTATGACTACATATACTATCAGTAATTTAGTCACGAAGCCATATCGAGGTACTCACTTGTTTTGCCGTGGATCTGATCATGGTACGCAGAAGCGACTTCTGCAGCTGATGTCTGCCCATTGAAAGGCGTTTGAAACGGCATGCTTAATACGTGCGCAGGCAAAGTCAGCCATATAAATCACTGCTGATTCAAGGCCTTACATTATATTCATCGCAGTCTGGGCCGCCCACTCTGGGGGATTCGTTGGTTGATATCAACGAAACCCCTGTTGGCCGACACCAACCAAACAAACCCCGTTCCGCCATTTGTTGTTTTGCCTGACATCAGTCAATACTTACCTTATTCATTGTGCTTAAAGCAAAGCGCAAATAATCTTCAGATTTCCGCACCAACCTGAGACGGAGAATATGCCGCCAATCATTCACCTTGTGCGCCACGGGCAAGGCGTTCATAATCTCAGCCATGCAAACCACCATCTGCCCGATCCCGAACTGACGGCCCTAGGAGAAGACCAAGCTCGGAGCCTGGTTACTAGGTTCCCCGACCTGGCTAATTCTCAACTGATTGTGGCATCGCCACTACGACGGACAATTCAGACGGCCCTATTAGCTTTCCCATCACAGCTAGAAGGCGGCTTGCAGATTTTGGCTTGGCCAGAGGTACAGGAAGCAAGCAATCTTATCTGCGATACTGGTAGCGATCTCTCTGTAATAAAGGCCGAGTTTGAACAACAGCCGGTAGATTTCGGTCTAGTCGAGCCGGGCTGGCACATCAAGGTATATAATATAAGCTTGCCTCATATAGTCTAGGTAATAAGGCTAAAGAAATCATATATATAGCAAGGCAAATGGGCCCCAGGTAAGAACAGTCTTCTGGAGAGGGCTCAGGTAGCACGACAATGGCTGAGCGAAAGACCCCAAAGAGAAATAGTGGTGATTTCGCATGGTTGTTTTCTGCATTTTCTTACAGATGACTGGGTGAACTCTGTTAACGGTAACGGTATGTTATTTGCCATTCTTACTCACTGGTCTCGGTGCTAATTAAGACAGCAACGGACTGGGGTAACGCAGAAGTTCGCTCATACACTTTTGCGCCTGATGAGGATAAAGGGCCAGTTTTGTGTGAGACCAGAGAGTCTAGGGAGAGGCGAGAGGTAGAACCAGTTGCTCTGACCAAAGAAAAACGGGCAGAGGTACGAGAAAAGTCATTGCAAACCTGGATTGAATGGGGTGTCATACAGGCATGATGTGCCTTGTCGGTAGTATAGATAGAGAAATGATATGAACCTGGGATACCTACGTCAACAATCAGACCCGACAGATCTTGCTGCCCAATCCCTCCTGAGCTGTTGCTGCTCTACCCTGAGCACGCAAGTGGATGGTGATGCGCCTCAGCATGCTTAGCGCTGTTTTAAGCCCCTAAGCGACACAACCCAGTTGCTGACGCTAGCGCTCATTAGATGTATGGACAGGCACCGGCTTTAGGGCATGGCAGCGAGGTGCCTGCTTGACTAGAACTAGTTATACGGAGATGATAAGTCGCATAAACAACATATCCATGCATTGGCACGCTTTTTGGTCGCAATCTATATAGAATCAGCGATCCTTGGGCTTAATCTTGGCATGCACATGTCAGCCGGCGAGCCTGGAAGCAATATCTAAAGCAAGTTCTTTGACACTTTGATCTCCCTCTTTGTCTCTCGCTTACTACCTAGCCCGCTGAGCACAGAACAGAGACGCAGAGGTTGTAGTTATTGAACATTCCCCATTCCTATATGAAGCGAGGTTTAGCACTAGATTAGGATAAGGACTGTGTATCCCTTGTCTCCTGATATATATTTTCTTGTAACTAAAAGTAAGTTTAAATCTTTAAATAATTCTATTCTTATATATCTTTATTTTAAGCAATAAAGTTAAAGCCTTAAGTAAATAGCCTTAATTTTATTTTTTTTATTTTTTTCTATATTAAAGTTTTTCAAGATTTTATAGTATATTATTAAGAAATATAGACTTTTTTTTTAAGCTTTAAATTTTAATGCTGCTTAAATATTACAGTTTAATGCTAAATAATCTTAATTATATTATTAAGAATTAGGCTTTTAAGGCCTTAAACTGTTTACTTTTATTACTTTTAGCTTAATATTTAAAGAATTAAATAATATCTCTTTATTTAAGTAAGTATAATTATTATAATTTTAGCTTTTTATCTTTCTTTAATGTTTTAATTTTCTTCTTTAATATAAATTATATAATTTAATTTTAATAATATAAAAGTGCCTTATTTTAATTACTTAATTATTATTTTACCTTAAGTAATAAGCTATTAAAACTTAATTTTATAAAGATCTTAAGAATATATAAAATATATATTTATAAATAACTTTATAATTAATAAATTAATTAAATTATAATATATATTAAAATAATAATAAAAATTTAAGCTTTTAATTAATATACTTATTTAAGCAAAATGTAAAGAATTAAATAACTTATAATAATAAAGTTTAAAGATAGAACTTTAATATAAAAGCTCTAAAAGGTAAAAAACTAATATAATGGACTAAAAGTTAATTAATTTAATTACTAAGTAATTAAGCTGTCTTCTATATTTGGTTATAAGGGGCTATAGGCTACCTCTAGTAGCTACAGTAAGTCTTTTAGGGCTCTCAGGCCACTATACTCTTATAATTACCCCCCTTCTTTAGTAGCTTAGTCTTTAAATTAGTTATCTCTATAGAGACTTAACTGCCCTTATGGCATAAGCTCTTTAGGCTGTATAACTACTAGCTGCACTTAGCTATAACTCTATGTGTTATGCTTAATATGCCTTCAGCTTAACTAATTAAAGGCCGGCATTATGACTTAACCTTATGGCCCTTTTAAGACTTATACTGAAGGGTATTACTAATAGTGCCTAGATAACTGCTGATATTGGCTTTTAAGGCTTAGCTTGCACCTGTCTTAAGGTCTAATATAGCTTAATGCAATAATAGAGCTATAAGCATTAACTAAAGGGCATATAACTAGGGATTAAATATAGAACCTTTATATAGCAGAAGACCAATTTAGTGACTAAATAATTATAAGAGCTCTAAAAGGTAAAAAGCTAATATAATAGACTAAAAGTTAATTAGTTTAATTATTAAGTAATTAAACTGCCTTCTATATTAGGTTATAAGGGGCTATAGGCTGCCTCTAATAGCTATAGTAAGTCTTTTAAGGCTTTTAGGCCATTATACCCTTATATTTAATACTTTATTATTAAGCAGTTAATTTAGAGAAGTTATATTTTAGGTTATATAACTTATAGTATATAAGATAATATATATATATAATCTTATCCCTTAAATTATATTTTTAAATAATATTAATTAAAATTTAATATATTAAATAAAGGTTTTTTCTTATAATATAATAAGTAGTTATTTTATTAATAAGAAAAATATATTATTATAATTATTAAATTTTAAAAAATAATTTTTTTTTACTTTTAACTTTTTAGTTTTTTTATTAATAACTTAAACAGTAAAACCTCTATAGTAGGCCATTATAATAAAAGTTAATATTAAATAAAGTTTATTTACCTTAATAATATAATTACTGCCTTAATTAAGTAATATAAATATTAACTATAGGTTTACCTCTTAACAGTTAAGTTAACCTTCTTTCTTTAACCCACCTAAAGGAATACTATACTTAATTTATTTATTATACTTTTAAAATATATTATTTAATTTAACTTTTCTTTTTAAACTTTCTTATTAATAATATAATAGCTATACTGCTTTAATATCTATATAAAATAGCTTATAGTTATATAATTATATTTATTATAACGTACATGATA
>NJCR01000319.1:0-29910 GCA_002234235.1 Fusarium hostae
TTTTGCAAGATATTACGGTATTCGTTCAATTCAGTATCTGGGCAACAGGGCCCCAATGCAAGATACTGTTGATTGCGAGGTAAGGGTATCACAAATCATACACAACATGGCCCCCTTTGCAACATCTCCCTAAGTTACATCACCGATGCTGACCATCCCAAAGTGCATCAGGATTCTCCCAGATCTGTTCCAATTCTGATCTTAGTGAAGGCGTAGGCCATCCGCATCTCTTCTGACATGCGTCTAACATTTCTACTACACATTTCCTCTCGTGGGGATTCTGCATGAACATTCCCGCTGCATACGCTACCAGTTAATACAGGTCGGAAGATTGCATTGGGGACCTACCAATGAAGAGACATTGTGAGGACAGCATGCTCGACGCGTCTTCTGTAAGCGTCATTCCAATACCGCATACCATTTTAATACTCTCTTGAATATCCTTTTGGCGTTTCAGGAGGCCTTGGATGCCATCCAGATGAGGTTCATGGGCGGTGATGAGAATGCGCGAGCAATGATGAAGCTGCACAGCGAGTCCTGCCTCGATCAGATCAGCATCCGGCCGGATTTCACAGAACATTGGACTGCTTACCAAAGCATTGAGGGTGTATCAAATGCGGCTGAAACACTTCACTCTCCCGATTTCCCATGGTCGGTAACGCTGAGAATTCAACAGTTAAATGAGACCGCCACTCGTCCAACATCTTCCTCAACGCCTTCGCCCAACCAATCCTCCCCGTCAACCCTTCCACCTCAGCAGATGAATCAACAGCGCAAAAGCTAATGACCTGCGCCATTATCCATACAGCGCGCGAAGCTAACTCATGACTATCTAGCTCCGCGTATCCCTTCTTAGGCATCCATGTACTATAAGTTCTCCTCTTTTCCCGAAAAGCAACCCAAATGTCCTGCCGCAACCAAGCCCACCAAGTCGTACTTTCAAGGCTCGATGCTTCAACTTCAATCTGGCGAGATCTCAAGATCCAGAAGACTCCTTGAAGATGTTGTTGCCAATCTTTGCGTGAACCTCGTAGCATCTCATACGTTGAGACCATCAGAGTCGTCGCCATGAGTTCTTGACTATTCTGATACGTTGAGTAACGCATGGCTTTTTGAACGTAGTGAAGAGTTTGGTAGTAATATTGTAAAGCGGTGTTTTGAGACGGACGTTGACTGGAGGCGATGGTTTCGTCGAGGGATTGATGGTAGCATGATAACGCAAGGATGGCGTTGAGAAGACCTGCGTTGCGGACTGCTAGATGGGGAACTCGCGTAGAAAATGTCCGAGCTGGGTCGAACAAGTCAAGCTGATAGGATATTAATATGCATGTTAATGCAGAGTGTGATCGACGTACCCATGAACATATGCGGTGCAGGAAGTTCTGAAACAAGGTCTGCTCTCGATCGAGGAGGGATATGCTCTCCGAGGCCTGCCATAAGCTTTCTTCGGCAACATTCTCTGCATGATCGTTGGCATCCCGACTTGGCGGTTGAGTATCGATGATCCTTGTCGCCTTCTGCAATGGCGTGATGTCGCTGTCTGCTTGACCATCGGGTGATGTGTCAAGCAGTTCGCCGTCGAGACCCAAGGGTGCATCAGCGTCTGGGAAGGCTTCATTCGATGCATCGTTGGCGAGGATGCCAAACCATCGAACTGCAGCTACGCTGGCCGATGCTGCTGGGGTCGTTGAGTTTGAGCCAGATTGTCCTTCAGACCAGTCATAGTATGGTAACTGTTGCGCTTGAACACTCGCATCCCAGTTCAAACCCTCAGTGACATGTAAATTATGAGCAGCGCCCAAACCGGCGTGCGACTGCGACGCGGCAATCGATCGTACAGTCTGCGTCAACTCATCCTGTGAACTAATAATCTGCCCCAGCTGTCTCAGAATCTCAAGACTCGCAGGATCAAAGCTGCCAAAAACATCAGCATATATCTTCCAAGCAGGGCATGAACTCACGTAGAATGATCCTTCTCGGTATTATCATATGAACACGGAATATTCAACGACGCACAGAATCCACACGTCGGCTGCACATTATCGCACTTTGTCTTACGCGCTCTGCATACATGACACGCCTTGAGACTTCTCTTCCTGGGATATCGCGGATCAGACACGGGTTGACGTGGTCGCTTGCGTGCATTGTTCTCTCTGTGATCATACATTGTGCAGTAGCTTTGAGAATGTAAGGATCGGGGAGATGTGAGATTACTTCCCGATGAGTTGAGGGGGAATGTCTTGGCAGTGTTGGTCATGAGAATGGGATATGCACGTGCTGTGTGACCCCTCACGGGGAGTGTCGGGTATGCGAAGTGAAACGCAGATCTGGGGAATCATGGCGGTGATCGGCGGGAGAAGGATTCACTGAGACGAATTAAAACAAGGCGATTCCCATGTTTGCTCAATATTTACTTTTGAAGTCTCAGGTTGTCATTTCTCGAGTTGACCGCTGGTTAACTCATCAGCCACCAAAAATGGGCGAACTCTCTGAACCCCCCAATGGGCACGTCAAAAACATCACCTCATGGCAAACAGCTCATTTAAAAACGCGGCCAAAAGTCTTCTCAACCGATATTCTCATCGCAGGCGGTGGATTGGGCGGTGTCGCAGCAGCACTCGGAGCTCTCCGTCGAGGCCGTAGTGTTTTTCTCACTGAAGAATATGACTGGCTAGGCGGCCAATTAACAAGCCAAGCTGTACCTCCAGATGAACATACCTGGGTTGAGCAATTCGGCGTCACACGGTCTTATCGCGCACTACGTGATGGGATCAGGCAGTTTTATCGCGATAATCATCCGCTAACAGAGGAAGCGAGACGGAGAGCGCAGCTGAATCCTGGAGCGGGACATGTCAGCAAGCTTTGCCATGAGCCGAGAGTTGCAGTGGCTGTCATTGAAGCTATGCTCATACCGTTCATCGGCAGTGGACTTCTCACTGTTAAGAAGCGCGTTAAGCCTGTTTCTTGTGAGATGCTTGGGCAGGTTGTGAGGTCTGTTGAGTTTCGGAGGTTCGATGATGGGGAGACTTTCACTGTTGATGCAAAGTACGTTATTGATGCTACGGAACTGGGAGACTTGCTACCCATTACCAAAACGCCGTATGTGACGGGTTTTGAGTCTCGAAAGGATACGGGAGAACCGAGTGCACCAGAAGAAGCGCAGCCTCAGAACTCTCAAGCTGTATCGATTTGCTTCGCCGTGGATCACATCGAGGGCGAAGATCATACGATTCCAAAACCTGAGAGGTACGATCACTGGAGAAACTGCCATCCCGATTTCTGGGGAGCACCATTACTTGGTCTCAAGGCACCGCATCCTCGAACACTCGAGATCGTCGAGCGAGAGTTCACGCCGAATCCGAACGATGATCCAGCTTCGGTGATTTCAGACCAGAGAAAGTCAGGAGGAGACATGAATCTCTGGACATTCCGAAGAATTGCAGCAAAGGACAACTTCATACCTGGAGCGTATCGCTCAGATATTTGTCTTGTCAACTGGCCCATGATCGATTACTTCGAAAAACCTATCATCGACGTCTCAGAGGATGAACTCCAGGAGCGTCTTGCTGAAGCTGCATCTTTGTCGCACAGTATGCTGTACTATCTCCAAACAGACTGTCCCCGAGCCGATGGAAAGGGAACAGGCTATCCAGGCCTGCGATTGAGAGGCGATATCACTGGTACAGAACATGGTCTCGCAATGGCACCATACATCCGCGAATCTCGACGCATCAAAGCCGTAACTACAATCGTCGAACAAGATCTCTCCCTCGATGTCCGTGGTTCGAAAGGCGCAGTTCATTACCCCGACAGCGTCGGCGTAGGAATGTATCGCATCGACCTTCATCCATCCACCGGCGGGGACAACTACATTGATGTAGCCTGTTGCCCATTCGAGATTCCGCTTGGTGCTTTGATACCAGTTGAAAGACCTAATCTACTTGCGGCGTCGAAGAATATTGGGACTACGCATATCACGAATGGATGCTATAGATTACATCCTGTTGAGTGGAATATTGGTGAGGCAGCGGGTTTGTTGGCGGCGCACTGTTTGGATATGGAGTTGTCGCCGCATGATGTGCAGGGGAAGAAGCAGTTGTTTAAGGAGTTTCAGGATATGATCATCAAAGAGGGTGTTGAGACGGAATGGCCTGATGTGTCTGGATACTGATCAAGGCTCATGGAGGTACGAGGAAGGGTAGCGCAGGGTTACGGTATGATTAGAGTCTCTTGTAGCTATAGATGATGGAACGAGAGTTGGTGATATTCTTGACTAAAGACTACTTCATAATACCACGGTTTGAAGATACAACCTTTGTCCAAGTCTACGCCCTCAGGCATCCAGAGTTCATTCATAAGGCTTCTGCAGCTGATTCCCCTCAACCTGCTCCGCAAAGTGAGGAATATGAGTAGTATGGCACCACGGCTTTAATCCCTCTTCCTTACGAATCGTAGCTGCAAAGCATCCCAACCATCCCTCACGCGGAAAAGCCTTGTTGACTTCCTCGCGCGTCTTTCCATGAATGATCTTTTCAAAGTCCTTGACATTAGGATGTTCACCAACATTATCGTAGATTGTAGCTAGCTGGATCAATTGACCAAGAAACGTGATGTTTCCCTCGGTGCCGAGGTCTTGATGACGGATGATGGTTTCACAGACAGCTTCGGCTTGGTCTTTGGTAGAGCCGATGTCTTGAAGGAGATTGAGAGCTTGAAATCCACCTTGGAACTCAAAGGAGAGACGTGTTGAGGCCATGTTCTCATCCGTGGTGCCGATGTCGTGAAGAAGGCAGGTGAGGGCGAGGGTTGAAGGGGACAGGGTGTCTGCGTGCTCAGGGAATTGCTGTCGGAGAATGACGGTCGCTTTTGAAGGAACAACTGTTAGTAAAGTTGGGACTAAACTCTCGTTATGTTATGACTTACACCAGTAGTAGACTCTCATGGAGTGGTTGTAAGTCTGCTTCAACAGCTTATCTTTGGCATGTTGTTGAGTTTCCTTGACAACCGAATCATCGGTCGGGAACTGAATGCTCTTAACATCGATGTACGCAGGCCCATTGATGTAAGGCCCCTTTTCAAAGATTTTCCCTGCGTCAACTGGGACAGCAGTCCATCCATTGATGGCGACGTCGTCGGAACTCATGATGAGAATGGAAGAAGCAATTGTGACGAGACAAGGTCGAATGAATTGAGAGATTGAAGATTCAGAAACCAAATGAGGGAAATTTGCAACGAATAAATAGTAAAATCTCGGCGTTGGATTTCTAATCAAGACTATCAACCTGAGGACGTCGTTTGAGGGGTAACGTGTGACTATCAACCTAAGGCCGTCGGTTTTGGAGTTTTGGTTTCTGAGTCAATGATGAAGCCGTGTTATGTCGTCATGCCCGCTGACATCTTTGCGTCATTATCACGAGACATACACTTTATACCAATTGAAATGGAGCTTCGTAGTATAGTTGTTGAAAGATTATTGTTTCATGAGTGAAATACCAAGTGCCTTGGAAATTTAGACCTTCCCAGCGGCAAGCTCATACGAAGGCGGTGGAGCCTCAGATGTAGGCAATTCGGCCTGGTGTCGAACAACCGGAGTTGAAGGGCCTGCCTCAGCTTCCCTTGGCCTTAGAAGTTCCTGCAAATCTTTTCTTCGAACAGCCTTGATGAACTTGACAGCTTCTTGATTCTCCTTGGCTGTTGGATCAGCATTGTAATCCATCAGCTTCTTCGTCAGGTTATAGTCCAATCTCAACAGGGCCAACATTAGAGGTGTTCTGTTCAATCCATCAACCTCATTCACATCAGCACCCGATGCTAAGAGTGCCTCAACGGTGTTCTGGCGGTTGACATCGATGGAATATGTGAGAAGCGTCTGACCTGGAATCATGCGAACCTTGGTGCTCACACCGCGACTGAGGATCTCTTGCACCACTGATGTACTCGGCATCTCAACAGCGTGACAAATAGCCGGCAATCCAAATGTTATGTCAACGGTCTCTGGACTCGCACCCTTATCCATCAGCATCTTCAGAACCTCAACCTTCTCATCATTGTTTAGAAACGGATTCCTGATAACCTTGATCAGAATAGGTTGCTGAAGCGCATCCGTACCATCAACATCGGCACCCCCCTCGATAAGTTTCTTAACAATCTGGAATCGTTTCATTCCTATAGTAGCCTCCAGAATACTAGTGCCAAGGATATTCAACAGTTTCACACTTGCGCCTTTGTCAAGGAGTAGTCCAACCATATCGGCGTTACCGCTTTGGACAGCTGTGTAGAGGATGGAACGTTTGATGACACTTTCAGCATTGGGATCGGCGCCGCGATCGAGTAGGAGACGGGCAATTTCGACATTGCCCTTTTTGACAGCGTATACAATGATCTCCTCGCCTATTGCATCCTTGGCATTTGCATTGGCGCCGTAATCAAGAAGAAGACGGACGAGCTCGATGTTGTCCGCCTTGACGACCTGAACAATGACTTCCTCTCGTCTCTCATTCTTTGCATTGACTGGAGCACCATTTTCGAGCAGGAATTTGATACCATCCATGTTGCCTTTAGCAATAACATCAACAAAGTAGGGCTTTCCAGTCTTTGATTTGCTGTGTACGCTCTCCCGGGAATCAATAAGCATCCTGGCGACCTTGAGACTTCCAACGGAAGCAGCTTTGAATAAAGCCGGTAGCTTGTTACTTTGTGCTCCAGCTTGCAGAAGAAGTCGAGTAGTTCCAACTTGATCGTATCTTATGGCGCACTTGAGTGGCGTATCCCCATCTTCGTTGCGGCCGTTGACATTTGCGGCTTGGGAGATTAGACCTGAGACTTGTTGCTCGTCTCCACGAATGGCGGCTTGACAGAGTGTTGAGAGCAGTGGATCATGTTTGCGGAAGCCTGATGTGAGGGCTTTGAAGAATGAGGAGCCTTTGGGGCGGCGACAGTCGTTTACCGGGCTTTGAACGAGCGGTGGTGAAGTCGTTGATGGTGATGCTATGGGCGGCGATGTCGTTGTTGATGCGGGCGCTGAATACGAGGGTGGCGCAACCTCTTTCTCCGCGATAGGGACTTTCTCGCTGCTGGATATGGCATCATCTCGGGAAGTACCTGTATCTGGTTTGACAAGTCTCTTGTTCATAGCCGATTTTACTGCTTCTTCGGCTTGATGGATGAAATAACCCGCGCCAGTTGGGCCTAAAGAATCATCCTTCCTGGCTGATTATTAGAAAGTGAATCAATATTTGGAACTGACAACGCACCTTACGAGGCGAGTGTAAACTTCGAGAATATCATTATGAACAACAAGACACTCTTCATGTGCCTTTAAGAATTCTCCATCCGATTCTGCGACATATTTTGGTTGCCAACTGGTCAGCTGCATACGCAGAACCTCGAGTGTTGTTTCGTAAGTCGTCAAGAGCGGAGTGAGAGTCTTGCGAGTATCGAGGAGCCGAGGGCCGTCGGGTTTAACATGGAGGAGCTCTTCCAATTCGGTAATTTTGTGCTTCAGTTGATCAAGACCAGATGATATTATCTTCAGCTCAAGGACGTGCTGTTCATCTCGTTCGGCTACGGTATCTGCGGCGGCTGCACAAGATGCTGCGCGCTTCGAGATGGAGCTGCATAGGTTGATGAGATCGATAGTGGTTGTCGCAGTCATGATTGTGAGTTCTGGATGTTGTGTTGATGATGGTTGATTAGATTGGGGTGAGTCTGGTGATATATAATGCGGGGAGGTAGCCAATGCTTGGCTGTCAGCTGTTATACCTGATGTGTAATATTTCGGCCGAGCTGTTCGTGAGTTGATGACGATGATTGACAGGGGCTTGGACATGGATGCGTGGCGCGGCGTAGCCTTCGGACACTAACAGCCCTACAACATGATTCTACCAAGCTTGATCTTTTGCCTGACGATTAGCAAATACTGTCATCAAACCAGTCCTTTTGCTGCCATCTGTTTCGTCAAGTCAAGCCAACAATGCAACTTGTTCTTTACTCAGAATTTAAGCAACAAACGTACTTCGACATCTGTTAATACCTCTCCCCACGAAGAAATCTGTCGAAACGCCCTGCCAAATGCCTTATGCACCTCAGCGGCTTGGCACCACCCAATCTGGCATAGCCAACACACAGTTGATCCTTCATCCAAGACGTTTCGGGAAATCCTTTCGATGCTGCGGGAATTGCTTATGGCCTGGCGACCTTCTCGGATGCGCCGCTACCAAGGTTCTTTCGTGGAACGCGTCATTAAAGTAGGACGCGAAATGCTTGTGATCGGCGCTCTGAAGTAAGTGACCCGTAAGAAGTCTGTTTGGGATCGAGCTCTGTAGTTTGTAAGCTTGCGGTGCCAGTATGGTCCTTGGCGAAAGCTCTATTGTGAGGTGTACCGGCTGGGCATTATCCGAGGCACGAAGTGCGCAGGGGCCTTGTATGAGACGTGGGATGAGATAACATCAGCAATATTATAATCAGCCATGTGCTTTATCGCAAAGTGCAGTGTGGGTTGATTAGACTAGGGAACAGAACGCCTGGCTAGAAAGGTCGGCTCACAGTATGCTATGGTACATCACCAATCCCTCTTCCATACATCAATCACCGACCCAAAAGAGCAACAACAAAAACAAAGGTCCGCGATTCTCCAACTTGACCACAACAGCACAGACTCTTCGTCTACTTGTTAACGTTTCCGGCGAGGCGGGAAAACTTGAGACCCTTGGCAAGGGCAGTGTCGTCGGAGACTGGAGCCTTCTGCTTCTTCGTCTTGATAGCCTCCTCCTTGGTGGTCTTCGTGACACCCGCAGAATCGTGTTTGGCAGCCTTGTTGTTGGTCATCCCGGATGAGGTCTTTACAGCCCGGGTAGTCTTGGAGGTAGCGTGGTCAATGATTTCAACCCAGTCTTCGAATGACTGGTCTTCTTCTAACTCGTAGTCCTCGAGGGCTCGAACCGAGTTCTCGACATCCTTGGAAAGAACATCGCATGCCTCAACCGTGAGGTTGAGGGGCTTTCCGGCGGCCAAGAGTCGATACATGGTAAAGACTTTCGTTTGGGATAGCTGAAGTTCGGTTGTTAGCACTCAAGTCATGCTAGGAGTAATAAAGTCTCGGTTACCTTGGCTTGAGAAGTGCCTTTCTTTTAAGAGTAGGAAGGTTTTTGTCGATAGTAGAGAGAGTTTTGTGATGGTGAGGAATATTTTGATATTGGTGGTTTGTGTTTGTGTTTTTGTTGGGAGAAGAAGAAACAGAATTCTGAGTTGGGATTCTGATGGAAAGGCACACCTCGGTGGAGAAGGTGAATGCGAAAGCTCTGCTGCCGCTGCTCCGAGAAAAGCGTCTGCCATTGGTTATGAACGAGTTCCAGCCGTTTGAACAGGCCCATTGTTTGCTTCCAAACTGATGAAGCTAGCCCCAGAGACACTACTTTCTCGAACAATAGGGATGCACAGTCGAAGCCGCCAGCTGTTGGCAGTGCAGGATGCTCGTCTTTGCAGATTCGCCTTAGTAGCTTCGAAGCAGGCTATCTACTGGAAGAGATAAATCACCCAGCGTTCAGTGATTGTGACAACTGACCATTTCGTTCAAAGAACACCTGCCACTGTTCACTCAGTGGAATATAAAACACTTGAAAGGGCTTGGCTAAACTGTGAGTGTTCTGCGTGTTCAGCCTTTGAGTTGAGGATGCTGTTCCTGGGCATGGCTTTGAGATTGAACTAAGATTGGTCTGATGGACTGCTAGCACGGGGATGAATTGCGTGAAGTTTTATTTCTTACTTTGGAACAAAAGCATTGTCTTGGTGGTTCTGCCATCCTCATATTGTGATACCTCGGGTCGGCCAATCGATCGGAATTTCTTGCGAGTTGTCTTGGAAGATGGAAGACCACAGACTAGGGCATAACAAGCTAAGTCAACAACAACAACCTGCTGAGGAAGAGTGGTATCCATGCACTACTAACTCTCGAGAGCAAGGCTGCTATCAAGAATTAAAAGATGAGAAGCCTTGCGCCAATAAATATTACGAAACGCCACAACTACCTTTTAGCAACATATGGTTGTTTCTCCAACCCCTATCCTTCACAATGATCCATAGCCAAGAACAATCACCCTCAATTATTCGATCGTACTCCAGGCCGCTACCGCACGTACGATGCATCCGATGTGAAGTCGTTCTGGCGCTGAAAAGGGGTCGGTCCGACAAGCACAGCCGCAAAGTCTACGACTTGAACAGGGTGGGCGTTAAAACCACAACAATCGCGGACAAAATGATGAAGAGATAATATTTGTTGACTGCGGATATAGATTATCAACCGAAAGAAAGCTCACCAATGGTATATTCGTTCGTGTATCAGACATAAACCAGACGCCAAGAAAGAAAGAACGAAAAAGCCACAGAAAAGGACCACTCTTAGGACCAGACTCAAAAAGATCAAGAAAACAAACAGCGAGGTCAGATTAAAAAAGGTCCAAAAGTTCGAAACCATGAGGACAGCCTGAATCGGACGGGCTTCAAAGATCTGTAGGACCAGAACCGCATTACAGCAGCCCAGCATATTCCGGAAACAGCATGCTATTCCTCGATTTCCCATAGCCCCAGTCTCCGAAGGCACAACTACCCTCAATGAAGAGTATGCAATCCACGATCACGGCAAAGAGCACCCTTCTCCCCCTTGTGTAAGGAACGTGAAAGGGGCCGCATGAGTTGCCGCGGTTATCAGGATCGACGAAGCCATCCCTACTCCTTCTTTCACGGCAAGGGCAGCAAGATGATCCCTAGCAAGATCAGAGGCATGGATGAAATCTCAAATGGCTGTTCCGTCTTGAGCCTCCCAGTCTGTACTGAATACTTAGAGCTGGTCGATCTCGCCAAGCATGACTTTAAGAAGGACAGGCATCAAGTTGGTCGGTGCTACACGGGGGGTTCCCGGTCAAAGCAGTACCAGTCAAGAAGACCAGGCCCGGTGTAACGGTCCTTGTAACGGTCTTGCTTACGAATCTTGGCGCAGACGTCGCAATCATCGTAGTAGTCGTTGTCGTTGTCGTCATGATAGGAGTTTTTGGAAGAAGGACTTCGATCATAGACAGTGTCATGGTTGTAGCCGTCTGTGGGGTGGTCATGCGCCTCGGGATAGTCAGATGAAGGATAGCCTGGGTTGTCGGACTCATCTAGGTCTTCCGGGTAGTATGGGTCCTGTACAGGAGGTTGTGCAGGCTGATCGGGAACTCCAGGGTTTGGGTAGTCGAGGTCGTCTAGGTAAGTAGGGTCCTCTGGTGGATCCTGCCCAGGGGGCTGAGCTGGCTGCTCCGGAACAGCTGGAGCATCAGGGGAGTAGTACCCATCATCTTCATAGCCAGACTGAGAGTCTGCACCACTTCCTGCACCTTCTAATACATAGTGGGCAACATATCCGACTTCCATTCCACTCGCGGCGCCATCTGCGGTAGCCTCGTTAGGCGGTTGTGGCTACAAAGCATTAGCTCAAATCCTTCACAAAGACTAGTTCAACTTACCCATTCACCGCCAACAGCGACGTTTAGAAGAAAGAACATCTTGTTGTGGGCAATAGTCTTCCAAACTTCCGGATCGTTGATCCTCGCACCCTTAAGCTGGTGAAAGTGTGTCCCATCAACATAGAAGTTCAAACTCTCCTCCGCCCAATTAACCGGCGTACGGTCGATCACAACTTTGTAAGTATGCCAGTTCGTACCCGCATCCGGAAGATCAACAGAGTTGGCAATACCGGTCTTCTCACCACAGATACCACCAGGAGCCTTGTCACAATGAACAGCAGCATGACTCTGGGTCTCGCCGTTGACGTGCTCCATGATGTCGATCTCACCACAAGCAGGCCAGATAGGACCACCAGTTCGGTGACTATCACCAAGCAACCAAAACGCAGGCCAGATACCCTGTTTTCTTGAAGCAGGAGCGTTACCAAGACGGATATAACCTTGGACAACGGTCTTGGTATTAGGTGCAGGGGTGAAGGTGTACTTGCTCTCAAGACGACCGGATGACCAACCCTTTTCAGCACTGCTGTCGCGCTTCGGAATGATACGAAGGATGCCATTACCGGTGAGATGGAGGTTCTGTTGGGAAGCTTTGTACTCCTGGTAATCTCCGTTCAGGTTCTGGTACCATTGTTCAATGTTCCACTTAGAAGTATCTGGCAGAGAGCCAGCACGTCCGTCGAAACTGTCAGACCACATGGTCCTGTAGCCTGGAAGCCCGGGGACCATATGGGCTGTGCTAGTGGTGGCGAGGAGGAGGGAGAGGATGACCGTGATGAAGAACATCTTGGTTTGTAGGATATGAGATGTAAGATTAAAATGCAGAGTGTTGGTGTTGAGAGAATGTAAGAAATGCGCTCAAGGGGGGCGAGACCTGGAATTTTATAAACATTTGGGACAGAGTTTTAAGGGAATTTTAGACATTCACGACGAAGATGTCGCGATTTGTAGATGCAACTCTATTTTGAGTCTAGGGCAAGCATAAAGAAAACTTCACGTGGCATTTACGAGCTTCAGAATTCCGTGCTGTGCAATTTCCGAAGATTTCATGCAAGTTCGTGGTCGATAGCTGGGTTGATAGATTGCTTTTCAAGCATACCGTATACGATACCAACATGGGATACTTTGAGTAGGGGGTACTTAATCAAGTCGTTTCCAGATCCCGATATCGAGCTGTATTAATCCCACGAAGGCTTTTCAGGGGAAATTGTGTGGCGCGTCGTTAGAACCGGCAATGGCTTGGGGATACTCGATTTTGAGCCGGAGGTTTGACTTTGGTGGGGGCATTCGTCGTCTTTTACCGAAGCCCTTTGGAAAGAGACGTTCCATAGGGCTACCACGTAGGTAATGTCTTGCGTTACTGACATGATGAGTAATAGAGCTGAGCTGAGCATGAGATCAGATATAAGGCTACCCGATTGGCGTTTCAAGAATCTCTGTCTACTTAGAATTTATGGTTGAAGAAAGTTGCAGTCCAGACACTCCACCTCGTGCTATTGGTTCCCCTGTTCTCACATAAACTCTCTATGCTCGTGCGTGGCGTGAAGGCAGTACGCGGCTTGTTTTTCGCCTCTGGGAAAACGGGGCTCCAAGATCGATAAGCTGAACTCTATTTACGGGATACATCTGATAACTCACGCATCCCGTCATTTCCTTTTGTTTCTCTTCCTTTCGATGCGAGCCTCTTCCTACGGCTCTAATTTGTGATAGCCACGATCTCGGATAAACCATATCAGAAGATTCAAATCCTGTCAACAAGTCCTACCACCTCATCCAGTGAGCCCACCGTGAATTGAGGCTTCAACTTCTCACATGCGTGCTTATCCCCATATCCATATCTGCACCAAACAGATTTTGCTCCAATGTTGGTAGCAAATTTCACATCTGCCTCCGTGTCCCCAACGACTAAAGTTTTCGAGACGTCAACGTCTGTGAGGCCACGAGCTGTTAAGGCTGGGAGTAGAACATTCTCGAAACTTCCGGGGTCAGGCTTCCTCGTTGCGCCCGGAGTGTTATCTCCGACGATCAAATCTTTGGGGATGGTGTCGATGTCGTTGTTGTTCAGGGCCGCGTCGACTGCGGCCACTCCTTTGTTACTGATAATGGCGACAGGAATGTCTCTTTCAGCCAACTTCTTCAATAGTTCCTGGGCACCATGAAATGCCGATACGAGTTTCTGACCCTCATCGTTGTAGAAGCGACGATATGTTGACGTCCATTCACCCTCATCGAAAGAGTCGGGAGAAGTATGTAGTTCTTTGAGAACTTCCTTGAGGCCCAAGCCAGAACCGATCAACTTCTGCACTTCAGACTCTGCCGGAGCTGAGTCTGGGAGGAGCGAGTCGAAGGTGAGCTTGATGCTGTGAGAAATGGCTTGATGGGTATCAAAAAGAGTCCCATCAAAGTCGAAGATGACTAATTGAGCAGGCATATTGACGGCTTAAGGAAGTTTAAGAGAAGTATTCACGGACTGAGTAGATTACGACTATTGCACAAGGCTTGTGTATTGATCGAGTGAGTCTGATTGAGAGATGAGAAAATTTATTAGTCTACACCAAACCCCGCTTGCTGCGTCATCTGTCAGCAAGACACGCAGCCGCTTCCGATATAGGCCCTCATTATAACGGGGGATAAAAGCGGAAATCGCATCTTCTCACAGCCCCTCGGGCATTTCGTAATTCGAGAAGTCCTCAGGCATATGGACTAGAGATTCCCACATATCCTGAGAAGAGGAAGGTCAGCTTAGGAAACTGTGTTCTTGTAGAGCGACGTACCCAGTCGACGCCATCCGAGCTGTTCAGCATAGCCTCGATGCCTTGGAACTCAGTTGATAAATCCATCTCGTTCGTATCAGATTGCCCACTCATGTTCACTACTCTGGTCAGTTTATAAGACATATTGATTCGAGCATCAGACCGACCATTACCGTTGCCGTTCTGAGCCGGCACTTTCTCCGCATTCTCAACTGGTGGCTCCGTCTCGTCTTTTGAACAAGTTGTGACAGCTTTCAACATCACAGTGAGCATATCGTACGCCTGCTTGGCCTCAGCAGAAACAGCTTTGATAGCCGCCCAAAAGGCTTGCGAGGTTTGAAGCGCCTCGATCATCGCCTCACGAGTATATCCCACGAGTTCTGGGTTCTGCTGCTCAGGTGGCACTCCAAGCTCGACGCAAACTACCATGGATGCTAGCGAGAAGTCATGTCTTTCAAGGGAAGTGAGGAACCATCTGTCGTTGTATAGCAGTCCACCAACCTGGACTTCTTTCAATATACTAGCCTGGTGCCCCAGCACAGTCATTGCTGAGTCAACGCAAGCCGTTCTGGAGTAGTTATACTTGGGGTCCTGGTATGCCTTGGTCATATGATGGCGATGCAGTGTACATCTTGCTTTCTGGAAGAGTAGCTCAAGGTTATATCGTCGAATGAGGAGGTACGGTGGAACCATGAAGCAATCTTCCAGCTTGGCTATCTTATAGCAAGTCGGCATGGACTGACACATCTGATGAAGCTTTTGATCAAGAGCCATGATCTCGTTATAATCTTCTGTTTTTCCGAGCGACACCTGGTTGAAGATTGTTCGGAAGATGGACATCATCTTGACTTTGACGCGGGTATACAATACACCGGTACCCTGTGTCTCGGGTCTTGGGGGAGGAAGCTGTGTTGACTCAGGGCCAAAGTCCTCGTCATTGATGTTACGCGGCAGGCGAGTATCGCACTGAGACTCTTGAATGAGTGATGGTAAACCCAGTTGGCAAGAGGTCAAGATGTCAAGTTGCTGGAAAACACCCCATACTCGACGGCGCATCTCGCCGTGAAAAGGTGAGATCCGAGGGTAGTTGTCTGGATCACGATGGTAGCCCATTCGCATAGCCAAACGAATAGCAATGCCGGTAAGGATCCAGACACCCAAGTGAGCATCGCGACGACGGACGAATTCACCGTGGATATTGAAGAGAAGTGTCTCCAGAGTATACTTACCAGGAGCCGTGGAGTACTTGGAAAGAAGAAGACAGTCTGTGCACCTCTGCTGGAAGGACTCTGCGACCTCAAGAGCTGATCCCATTCCTTCAGGGAGCTCATCTTGCGATCGGATGTACAGGAATGTTCCGGTGGCTAGAATGCCGAAGAACATGCCGACCCATTGGACGGAGACTGAGTTGGGGTCGTTCCAGAAGCGTTTGTACTATATAAATGTGAGACAGGCAAAACAGTAGTAGAAGTCACTTACCTCGCCTTCAAACTCTCCTGAATGGGTGATCACTTGGCAGAGTCAGTTAGAACACCGGAGCCAGAAGTTGAACGTACTGATCGACGGCTCAGTCGACGTGAAATATCGAGACACAAGTCTATCTGTGATGTGCTTCGGGGGAACGTCGGCCAGAATCTCTTCAAGAGTTGGGGCTAATCTTCCTGGCCCCAGAAGCAGCGGTACTTGGCTTTGAGCTTGATCCACTATGCCCAAGTCACTCGCTTCATGGCTTTCGTCCAGATGTTCGCGAATATGCTCAACCTGGGGTGTTGTCGTGTCAAAAGTGCTCCCTGTGTTAAATAGTTACTCACCTCATGGCAGATAGCAGACCAGTGACTGCTAGAAACATAAATTGTCTCGTTCGGATTCGCCATCATCCTACCAGGCTTTACCTCTGAGCCCTCCACATGAGAAGACTGATGCGACCCTTGATGAGATTCCTGAGTGGTAACAAAAGTACTTGCTGGGCTTTTAATACTGGGTGATCCATTAGATGTCCCCTGGTGTTGAACCATAGAGCCAAGAAGCTGCTCAAGATGTCGAACACGATCACTCAGATCATTCTGTCTGCTATCTCGTCGCTGAGCAGCAACGCGACCTCGTGGCCAAGGCGCATATTGACATGAGACATTTCTCGCAACACAATTGCTACATGGCTCATCGCGATCACATTTCAGTCTGGAGATCTCGTCAGCATCGTCACCGGCGCCAAGAAAAGGCTCGTACTTTCGTTGTCGACAGGAGCTACACGATAACGTTGCTCGAACCGGCTGTTGCTGCATCTTCGCTTTTACCGCAAGGTTCAAGTATCTGGGTATAGAGATTGAGAAAATAGTTTATGGAAATTAGGAAATGACATTTACATCCACTCATAGATAATTTAAGCTTAGATTGCTTAGCGTCTGCACTGCCGCAGAGTCAGGGACACGCGGATGCTTACGTCACGTGAAAGCCTCACGAACTGGCTACTCTTTTCGATGTGAATGATTATGCATGATAGCTTACGATGCTTTATCTTGAAGTCTTGGCTATTGATCTGCGTATGGTACTGTCCTGTGATACGCTTGACCCGCGGGCCTGCTGTTCCGAGTGGCCGATTCGGTGAGATTTGCCAGAGTTTCAGCGTAGGGCTGACACTGACTTTAGGGCTGAGTATACCTTGCTAAACAATTGGTGCGTAAAATCTCATTCTGTTCTGGGGATCCCACTTCTTCTTGAGTGTCTTGAGCTTTTCAATCCTCCAGGGCTCATGGCCGTACATTTCTTCCAGGGACTCGAAGCCATGAGCGTAGTTAACGTATGCACGTAAATGCTCAGGGTCTCCACTAGCCTCAAGCAAATGCCTCCTCAATTTCTCACCATGCTCTTGTGCAAGCCCATCCAGCGTCGCGTTAGGCTTGTAAAGAATGTAAGGTGTAACAAGAATCTCATCATCGCGGTGAGGAAATGCGGAGTTTTTTGCATCAACTGCCTTGACGCCATGTGTAGAATACCCTTCAAGAAGAAAGAATGAACCAGCGAACTCGGGAACACGCTTCGACATATCGGCAATTTCGTTGAAGACCTTGCGCACGGCGACGAGATCGTATGTCTTGAGGCCAATTGGGTATCGAAGACCGGTGAATCCCTTTGCGCATCCGACAGAATCCTCACCCATGAGGGTGATGGTGGCTAACTCAGGCATTGAAGCTTCGCCGGCGTCGACGTTGAGAGGACCGAGGTCGTGTAGTGGTTTCGCATAGTCTCGCGCTTCTTGGACAGCGCCATCTGAGATGACGGCGTACCAGATGATTGGCTACAAAGTGTCAGCTAGGTTTCTCATCCCAAGAAAAGATACTCGCCTTATCTGGGTCAATTTCAGGAATGTTGACGATGTAAATCCAGTGAGTCAAATGCGGCGGTTGAGTCTTCATCATCTTATTCGTCAACTCCAGAACATCCTCAAGTTTATCCCCAAGAAAAACGAAAATCTCATAAGACCACTTGGGATTGTTGATGTCGTAGATTCGGTACTGCCATTCCGTCACGATGCCAAAGTTATGCCCTGCTCCACGAAGAGCCCAGAACAAATCGGGGTTTGAGTCCTCGGAGGCCGTCACTGCGTCTCCATTGGGGAGTACAACTCGTGCTGAAATGACTTGGTCTGATGCGAGGCCGTATTGGCCTTGTAACCAGCCGTGACCGCCACCAAGGACGGGCGCTGAAACGCCGACGCATTCGCAGATACCGGTGACTGTCTACTGTTTCAGCAGCGTCACTTGATTCAGGTGATCAACTTACCTGTTTGCTTTCCAGCTGCCCAGAGCTCATTTACTACTTTCTTCACACTGGCGCCTCCATCTATCCTCGCAGACTTTCCGTCATCCGCAATGTCAATGACTTTTTGATCCCGCATGTCCACAACAATGACATCCTTGGCCAGCTGCAGTGCTTCAGTTGCTCCATGGCCACCAGATCTAGCAAGAAAAGGAATTCCATGGCCATTTGCGAATCTAATCTGCGACATGTCAGCAGGACACTCGTCTCAGAACCATCATCCTTACGGTTTCTTGCACGTCACTCTCAGAGAAAGTCCTCACGACTGCACCAGGCTGCGGCCCATGCCAGTCTCGCCACCTACTAACAAGCCCACCAAACGACGAGTCATGGGGTAAGACGATTGACGCTTGTGGTGAGAGCTTCGAGGATAATTCAGGCCATGAATTCTGCGCGACGAGTGATGCGAGACCAAGGCGACCGAGGATTTTCTGCGGCGAAGGTGCCTTGCCCAACGCCCAAGATGCACCAGCAGCGATGAACTCCATGACTGCCTATTCCAATACAAACGAACAACCGTGAGAGTGGATATCTGGAGGATGTTGATCTGCATTTAAACCTCATTTCGGCCCCCATCTTCGCTGGAGGATCTGACCCACCTCATCCGGTAGAGCTTACTCGGCAATAGCCGTATTACCAATGAGACTACTATTTCCTAAGTCTGTTGATATATTATCCGAATGTCAGCCAATACCAGCTGATCTCGGATAATGGGAGTCTGTCCGAGGTGGTGTTCTGCGACGCTATTGCTTGTTTTGCTCCGCTTGGTAAGCTTGTTAAGGATGAATATACGCAACGGGGCCGGTCGCGTTGAGAGACAGCTTATTGGACAGCCATGTTCTGCGAAATACAACGTGAACAATAAAATCTGCCATAGCCTTCCCTTTCCATCGCCATTGTATACCTATTGCTCATACCTGTGAGTTGTAACCAATCCGCTGACGAACTCAGCTATCAGTGCGGGAATTGTACGATTCTGCTAATCTTTCCGCCATGGATGAAGGTGCTTCAAGGTTGTCGTCTCGCTCATACTTATGTACAAGGAATTACAAAGACCACGCCAACTCATCCTCACTTCCTCAACCCCAAAACCTCTAAAATCTCATCAGTATCCGTATGATCCCTCGAATTCCTCATCCGATGACACCACGTCACCTTACCATCCCCCTCCCCAACAAACAAGAACTCTCCACCCTGCTGACTCGTCGTTCCCCAATTCCACACAGGATATCCCTCCAGTATCTTCCAAAACGCATTCTTCATGGATAACCAGGCTACCCGGAAAGACGAGTGCGGGATATACTTATTCGGAGGCCCCTCCTCCCATGTTTGGATCATACCGAGCGTCTTGTAAAGCTCTTCAGAAGGATCAGTGTAGATGGGAAATTCGCAGCCTGTGTCTATGCGATACATGTCGACTGTTCTAGGGTCTCCGTGACCTATTATCACGATCTCGGTGTTTATTTCTTTTAGCTTTTCTGGAGTTGCGTTTTTGGCCAGAAAGCTGGTGTAGCTCACGCATGACTGAGGGTGTTAGCTGGGCGAATATGGCAGTATGGGGACCATACGCAGCAGAAGAAATGGCGAACAAAGACAACGAGGACTCGACGTGGCAGCCCTGGCCCGCTATAAATGCTCTTGAAGGTATGCTTCTCTCCCTTGCCATCAAGGACCTCAATCGCATCAGCGATCTGGAGGGCCTCGGCCGTCGGTAGGTCGTCGTTGACTTGGCCGTTAGAGACCTCCTTCCCTTGAGGGATCTCACACGATTTATCCATCCTGAATCTTCTAAGTAACCTGCAAAGTCAAGTTTGTCTCGTGCTGGGTCAAGATGCGGGGGCGTTATGTGCCTCGCTATCTAAGGGTATGATCATCGTCGAAGCAACAGGATGTGTCTGACGTAAGCGCTAGAGACTTTTATGTCAACACTCTGGTCAGTGCCAAGTATTTTCCCTTGGATTAAAGAGATCAGCATCAGAAGCGAGGCGAATTGTCATGTTCAATTTTTGGAGGGGTTCAGAGAACGAATACACGAGGGAAATGAGATCTTCCCCGACAACAGGTTGGGGAAGCGCCAAACAAACAACTCTAGAACAGAACTCAACAGGTCATTTACCGCTAAAAGCGCTAAGAAACAAGCATAACACCACTAACGCAACACTACTCCACTATTCTATCACAAATCTGACACTCTGCTTCCAATCGTCCCTGGGCATCTTCAAAGAATTGATGTGCTGAGACTTGTTCTCAAAGCCAATTCCAACCGTGCACAAGATATCCAGGTTCTCATCAATACCCAACTCCCTCTTGATGATATCCGGGTATCCAGTTGGCGCAGCAGAGACTTGCGTGCCCAATCCCTTCTCCGTCAACAGTAGAAGAAGGGTCTGCAGATAAATCCCAACTGACAGAACATCGCCTTTGTTGAGGTCTTTATCAATGGAAATAACGGTGACGACTGGCGCGTTGTAGAAGTTAAAGTTGTTGATGAGAGTTTTCGTCATTGCCTCTGTATCTCCGCGGGCAATGTTGTAGCCATTCGGTCCATAGACATGATGACCCAGTTCTGAACGATAGTGATTATACGACTCAGGAATCGCATCAATCTTGAGCTCCTCTTTATTCTCAAAAGCAGCAATCAGTGCCGCAGATAAGCGCTTCAGCGGCTCACCAGAAGCGACAGTGACTCTCCAAGGCTGGATATTCGTCGAAGAAGGAGCATGCTGAGCAACACTAAAACAATCCTCTATGACAGACATGGGAACTGCTTGGCCAGTGCAAAACGCACGAGTGCTATGTCTGTCGAGAATGGTTTCAGCTACAGTATTGCGAGCTGATTGGATCTCATGGCGCTGGAAGGTTTGTTCTGAAGGCATTGTAGGCTTGATGTCGTGTTGAATGTGATCTCTGCAGCCGAAAGCTTGGGGCATAATATTCTTGAGTATGAGAGACATGGCGACTTATGGACTTTCAAAAAGGTTTATCTGCCTGAGGTGTCAAGATCTTTACGTGATCGTTAGTCGCTTATATGGACAAATTCTAGGGCGGCGTTATCCATGATCGGATTTAAGCATGTCTTCGGTCGGAGCTTGTGGAGGCAGGAGATTTGAAATGTAGGTGATAGAATAAGACAAGTTTCCAATGATGCATATGGATTTTCGCTTAACTGATGAATCGTAGCTATTCGCTGGCTTGACTTAGCAGGAATTTCCGGCTCGACGAGGGGCACCAATTCGTCCGAAAGGCATTACTCATCCTCCATAAGCAAGATTGTGGCAACACCAGCTGACAAATATGTCCTGCAAGAAGCCCAGTATGAGAGTCCTTTACTCAAAGGGTGTCCAGGTCCATCCCAGGTAATGGTCGGGGGTGTCAACAGACTACAGTAATTTTCGGCGTTACGAAACACTTTGCAACTGATCAGATTTAACAAGGTAACTTATACAACCAGTCCAAGGTTATCAGCAGGGAGTTTTGGGACATTTGTTATGAACGAACTCGAGATGTTACTCAAGTATATTAGCCAAAGTTAACTACCATTCTTGGTTCACTTCAACCCAGTTCGCATTCGATATTCCTGATCGAACTCATATTCCAGTCTGAGTCGATTAGCCCTTGAAACACCGAGCCTAGTTTCCTGTCGAGTTCGACCGCTCAATTTGGCGGTCCCAAGCGCCCCAATCGCGCGGTACATCGCGCTTTTCCATCTCCGCGGGTTACATTCCGGGAGGTGGTCTAGGCACGTCCGGGTAGGTGTTCTTGTTGGGCTGAACAGGTACCATCTCTCCCTTTTCAACATGAACTGGGGTGCGCTCGTCATCCCGGATCGTCTTGGACGGTTTCCAGTTGTTGTGAGTCTCAAGCTTTTTAGGGGTGACGCTGGCACTTGTTTGAGCAGTGCGGATGTTGGCATCTTGCTTGTTAGCTCCAGGCCATTTGTCTGTGTAAACCACTGGGTCATTGTGTTGGGGATCTCGGTGTGTGTCAAGGCCAACAGGTCTGACGGCAAGAGGAAGAGGTGGCTTGGGGCGCTCACGGGGCACAATGGGAGCGGCCAATGCCATGCCCGCGAAGGCGAGAAGACTGAACTTCATGTTTATAATTGGATTTGATGAGAGTGGTGTCTGTTGTTGTGCTTATTGAGGTTTGAAAAGGACTGAGCTTGATGAGTGGAAAAAGGCTTTTGACGGGAGAATATACAGCTTTTATACCTGGAGAACATGTGACTAAAGTTAGTATTCGAAGACTTGGCCTTTTCTTGACAGAGTTATAGTGAAGGCTGGAAGAAAAGCTTGACAAGGAGAAGGTTTGTGAAAGAAATCTACAGAGTGTTTAGAAAAATGCCTATTCGCGAGACGTTGAAGCATTTCTATTGTACCGTATGAGAAGTTAGAAACACTTGTGTTTGCCACTCATTATCATTCGATTTGTATCAGCCTAAATGGTATCATTGGCATGTGTCATTCAGAGTGCGTCCTGGTCGAGACCTAGTGGTTATCGTACCTCGCCTTATCTTCCTGGCCATCAACAGAGTCTTGTTGACAAGTACTTCTAAGGTCCCAGTATGTAGGATAGGTAACTTAGAAACAAAGGATAGCTGAAAGGGATAAGTTTGCATAAACTCAATAGAAGCACGAATAAGAAGCATTTAAAATAACACATAGCTATATGGTTTGACGCTACTTAATACAGCCAATCAAAGCATTTCCGCACATATAAAAGCTGTCTGGCTGATAATACACGCCCTACTCTGCACGCAAGTTTGGGACACAAGCTGGAGGTAAAGAAAAAGTACTCCTAGATTCAGCCAATTCTGGTTTCGAGTATAAATAGCTACAAAGTTTAAATCAGGTGCCACTTTGGTTGCCACATTTAGAACAAATAAATGAGATTATCTCGGCCTTGCTTGCAGTAGTGTTTTCAACTGGAATAACGGAAACCCTGGAATTGACATCCTGGCTTAGACTGAAGATTCACATTGGCAAAGAGAATAGCATGCCAGTATAAAAATGTCTTAATAAATAAAGTCCACATAACAAATACTGCATATCAGCTAGAAGGTTCAGACTGGAAAAGAAAATTAATAAAAAAAACTGAGTATTTCATGAATCCACTGCGTGTTAAATAAAGTATTAGCATATGTCAAAAAGAAGGTCTCGGAGGGAGTCGAACCCTCGCTGGCGGAATCAGAATCCGCAGTCATAACCGTTAGACCACGAAACCTTGTTTAATTCTTAAATACTTTTTCTCTTACTGTAGTTTATACCCAATGCTGGCTCTCAAGTTCATAAATTTCAACAAACATAAGATTCTTCTAATGCATTGACGCGTGCAAGCACTTAAAGCAGCAGAGAATACCAGGATAGTTTTCACTTCAATTTATGAGTGTATTGTTATCTTCTCTAGTAAGATCCAATCCAGAACTTGATGGAGGTTGGGTGCAGCAGTCAAAGAAACGGGATGCATGAAAAGCATCTGCTTATACCATTTTTTCAATAACTGTCGCTACAATGCATATGTTTCTAAATGCCACGTACCAAAATACTCGGCGCTACCTATGTTGCAGTTCTAGTAGCATCCTGTCCTCCTAATCAAGCATAATATCGAGGCAAGTCCTCAAAAACAAACCCATGCTCCTTCAATTGTTTACTCGCCAAGTCCCAAAGTTTGCCAACAGCCTGAGGATCATTCAGCCACTTATTAGCCTTGTCATCCAGCTTCTGAACAGGAACATAATATCTCCCAGCGTGCTCGTAAGCTTGAGAGGCCGTAGCGCAGAACAGCGAGTTCATTGATCCTTCGAGTGGTGTAGATGTCGGGCCGACTTTCATTGCTACACGGGTCATGGCACCGAAGATGCTGTTCGAGTGAGACTGAAGACCGGACTTGATGATACCTGGGTGCAGGGAGTAAGCTGTCACGCCGAGGGGCTGGTAGCGTTCTGTAATGGCTTTGGCGGCGATGATGCTAGCTTGCTTGCAGTGGCCATATCTCCTCCTGATGCAGGTTAGCAAGCTGGATTGAAGAAGGACCCGATTCGGAATGCTTACCATGGTGCAAGTTGTCCAGTGACATCGGTGAGATTAGGATCATCGTAATTGATGGCCTCGGGTCCCATTCTGAAAGCCATGTCGCTAGCAACATTAACGACTCTCATACGATCCATGCGACCACTGGTTTGAGCGGCCGAGACCAGAAGCGGCATCAATGACATGGTGAGAGCGTGGTGGGAGAGGAAGCAAGTCTGCCATTGGACTTCAAAGCCGTCCTTTGTCAATTTCCAGGGACTAGCCATGATCTGGTACCGCGTTAGCTGTATTTATCAGTGCTTGGGGCTGCACTTACGCCAGCGTTGTTGATCAATAGATCAAGGCGATCCTCGCGGCTCATGAAATCAGCAGCTGTGTCCATGATGCTCTGAAGATCTTGAAGATCAAGCTTGAGGAAGTGAAGGTCTAGGTCGGGGCTGTTTTGTCGCATCTCGGAGATGGCTTTGTTGACTCGCTCGCTTGAGCGGCTGGCGATGTAAACTCTGGCGCCTTTTAGAGCGAGTTGAAGAGTTGTTTCATAGCCAATGCCGGAGTTACCTGGATTTTCAGTATTGAAGCCTGCAGGCGTAGAGTTGTTGACTTACCACCAGTGACAATGGCGATGTAGCCACGGAGGCTGGGGATATCGCGGACTTGGAACTCTGGTTCTTTGTGACAGGTCATCGTGATCTGGGTGGAAATATGCAAAGGTCCTAGGCAAGGCGCTGGAAGGTTAGTGACTGATGTATTTGATGAGTTGTCGAAGCTGATCTGAGGATATCGACTCTCTCATCTTCTTATACCAAAAACCCCAGAGGCAGTGTAGCCAATCAGAGGTGGAGCTGTCCGATTTAACGGGCTCGTCCGCGGACATGTCCATGGTGGGGCTGCGCTGAAGGGCTGAAGGCTTAGCTTACGGCGCAGGGGCCAATGTAACTACCGACAGTCAACTTTTACAGTATTGATCGGGCTGATAGGAAGGGCTCTTGTTTCATCTAAGATGCATCTTGCTTGATAGGCCCTCGGATGTACCATGTTAGGTGATAAGCACGGCGAGGTTCATTGAAGATTGGTCGATGAGGGTCCCAGGATCATGGGGTCTGACCGGCAATCCAGTCGCATGAAGCTCCTCTTCTTGGCTCATTACTGCATCAGCGCACCTTCATTTCAATATTCCATTGGCATTATATTACCAGGCTAGCTCCAAAGCTATGATCATGCATCCCTACAAGGCACACGCATTGTCGGTGCGACACGCAAAACCACGAGCAGTCACTGACACAAACCCAGCCATTGCATCCAAGTCAACTCTAGAAAATTCATTTACTGGCCTACTTGTTCCAAGATCAACTCATATCTAGGACATCTTGTTATGTCTTTTCGATTGTCTTTTGCGTAGAGCAAGTCTCGCATATCCACTCATGGCGGATTTCAGTTACGGTAACTCCATCGCACTTCTTCTTAGTCTTTACTTTCTCGCATTTCACTGTTTCGCCCAAGTCGAGATTGCGTTCTTTTGGGCAGGAGGGGCATTTGTTAATGTTTTGAGGGACTGTGCACATGTTTGTTGGTGGCTGAGTGTTTATCGAGAGGTGTTTGTTGTAGAGTTTTGAAAATTGTTGATAAAGCGAATGGACGTATATGTATAAGTAAAAACATAATATATTCGGTAAAGACCTTGACTTATTGGTAATGCCGATGATCTAATCTGATGTTCATGGATCCTATGTCTTCTTCCTTTGTAAGTGAACAAAGTTAACTCTTTGTTCAACTCAACTACACAAAGGTCCCAAAATGGCCGATGTGCACGTTATATCAAAGAATGTGGTGAACACTGGTAGTCTGGTCAAAGACAAGTCTCTGACAGGGCTTGTTCGACGGCACTCAAGCCAGGCGGTGCCCTTCTCACGTTATTTTAGTCACTCTTCACAAAGGATTTAACCAGACAAGTATAATTATGCAGTAAGTACCCTGTTAACTTTTCTTCTAGAAACAGTAAAAAGAATCACTAACTGACCCTCTTATCGACTTGGCCCTGTCCAAGGCGGTCCCCGAGCTGTGTCATTGCGACAACGTTGACAAAGAGTATTGGTCTCCTCAGGAGTCTTCTGTGCGCAAACCTTTCCCTCCTTCTTAACAGATTCGCACATCTTTATCCATGTTTTTCCGTAAACGCTCTCCATCTCTTTCTGATCGTAGTCGAGGTCGCAGTTGCCACAAAGGGGTGGTCCAATATGTTCAGTACACATGATTGTGTTCCAGTTTATTGTGACTAGAGTTTGGTTTGGTTGAGGAAAAGCTTTCATGGAAGATATATCTGGAGAGGAGACGGGGTTGCTAGGGGCTTTTATACACGGGTCAAGGTCGGTGCTCTATATGAATCGGGGTAACCAGTCAGTGGTGAAACAGGCACGGAAGGAAGGTGAATAAGGGAATAAGGAATTGATTCAGGCTTAGCACCCTGCCTCAAAGTATTGGCGAACACTGAAAGCATCTATTCAAGGATAGATTTATAGTCAGGACTGGTCCAGGGAGCCCTGGACAAGTAGTTCCCTTGTCAAGACATTCTTGGTCACTCTTCAATATAGGCTTAACTGAACCAGTATAATAACGCAGCAAGCATGCTTGAAGCTTCCCCTTCCGAGCTGCTATACCATTAGCCATGCCGCTTACCAACTCTCCTACCAATATCGTCCTGTCTGATATAGTCCCAAGTATGTGTCCTCGCCGCATTTCCGACAGGAACCGCTCGTCTCATCGGTGGGTCTTTGTGGACAGATCCTCCCCTCTTCCTTAGCAGTTTTGCATATGTCTATTCCTTTATCCTTGCATTTATGCCTATCTTGATCCGTGGACTTCTTCTCGCATGCGCCGCAAAGCGTCCGGCAATAAAGGTCCTTGCACATGGCTTATGCTGCTGTTTGGTGTTGCTGTAGACTTTTATTTGGTAGAATAGAATACTTGAATGCGAGTTTAATTACTCGGGAAGCAGGAGCTGGTGCGGGATTATATACAGTGATTTAAATCAGCCCAGATACTGAGACGTGAATAAGTCAAGCCAAGTTATGATTCAGATTGGCATTTTGCAGCAATTACAAAGAACTCAAACTCAGGAATCGTCTTTATAAGTAGACATTGACGCAGCGGCAAGTGAGCAATGGCTTAAAGACCCACGTAACGGCTCAGTGAAGCAGAGCTTCTGTGGGTTCTGGACGGACCAACATTCACAACAGTCTCCCTTCACAAGTTCACTACTGCCTCCAAGTGAGAGCATGCTCCTTTCCGCTTACCAATTACAACAAAAGCAACATTGATTTTCATTTAAAGGCACGCTGCATGACAATGGACAGCTTGTAGAAGCTTGACACTCGCTGCAGAAGAATCTATTTGTTTACTAATCTTCCGAATTCCCTTTCGCTGTATTATCTTCGCGAGTCTTACATAAATAGCTGTTCCTATGGTCCTAGATATCTCTCGTCCTGCTGCATAGGTGTGCACCCAATACTTACTCTCCAGGGTCTTGTGTTAGTTGGCGGCTCGATCTTGTAGTCAGTGCTAGCAGAGAAGCATGGATCCCTACTTTTTACCGATCATCTTCTTGACTTTATCCGTGAAGGAACCCGTCTTCTGTTCAGCACCCTCTTCCTTGGTGATCTGTTGTCGGATCTTTGGTTGATAGTCGTATGGTTCCAGGTAGGACGGGCCACGAGCTGTATTAACTTTGCACGCTGGACACAGCCATGCATTGTTAAGCACGACCTCTTTCTTTCCCAGACAGGCCTGGCCTTGCTTGATAGCTTCGCATTCCTCTGTATTGGTAAGCGCGATATCCTCAGCTTCGCAGTTGCCGCAGCTTTTAGGGGTAGAGTAGATGATACACATGGTTGATGATGTTACTATGGTAGCTTTTGATGTTGTCAATCGTTGGTGATTGGGAGTATTGAGAGCAGAAGTTGCTGCAGTTATAAAGGACTATCCTCTTTGTTGTTCTCATGCGTCATGAAACATCGCTCGAACAGCAGGTAAACAAGGGAGCAAGAAACAAAGGGACATCGTGAGACAATGTCACTGCCTGGCGGACATTGAACAGCAAGTCAAGTTCGACCAACAAAGAAATTCAGGTGTTCGGGATCAAGACCTGGCCTGTGAACGACAGGCATTGACATGGCGAAAATACCATGCCTCAGGGAAGTGAAACTGCGGCCAACCAGACCTGTCCACGCGCCGATTGTTTACGTGACCCAAGACTTGACTTTGAAGTCATCGACAATTAATGATCAAACAAAAGATGGTATTATTTACGAATAGCACTCCAAGAGTACCTTACGGGATGTGGCCATGATGATGGACCGCTATATCCACAGGAGCTTTACAGCTAGTATATCGCGGTGAGTATTGGGCCACATTTAATCTTCCTTGAACAAAAATAGAAATAAGCCACGGAGTAAGATGGCAGATCTCAGAGTGAGACAAGGGCACTGATAAACATTTCACACCACGATGCTGAGACTGCGATACCAATCATCGCATCTCAAACCATCTTCCTCACTCCCGAAGACAAGCCCCAGAAAGCAACGAAAAGGAAAAAAGAAAACACGCCTGTCAGACGTCCATCAACACCCACCCCAGCCACGCGCCCAAGGGCAAGACCACAGCTGGGGTCGAGATCATCAAGCAAACCATCTCTATACAGCAGCTGCACGAGACAACCACCGCCATCCTTGCGGACAGAGCGAGAGGACCAAGAGGTATTCACTCTAGGGTGTCGAGGATATACATTCATCAACCAGGGTGGGATCTGTGGCTCTTTTAGGGAACCAAGAGAAGGTCGAATACTATAGAAATGATTCTCCTGGAGGGGTCGTTAGCGTTTGTTGGGGGGAGTGGTAGTAGGTAGGGGGGACATACTGAAGTATTGTCGACATGAAGAAGAAAAGAAAAAAATCCCAAAGGTCTGACGAAGATTGGTTTTTTATAGAGGGTTACAGTGGGTCTGGGGGGGACTTGCGCCTGAGGCAGGCATGAAAACTCTGATTAGGCCCAGCCACTTTTTTTTGTCAGCCTCATTTCGCTACTGAAAAAATGCGACCGGTTCAGTGGGTATCGCGGAGCATTAAAACGACTTCACCAAATGGCGTCGCGGTTAAAAGAGAATTTTTCACAAGAATGAGGCTGCCAAGTAATGGATAATCTCATTGCTACAGAAACATTGCAAAGGGCCGATCAGAACAGAGTTTTCTCTCAGCGGTGAAGGTCTGCAAGAAATGGTCTCTGAAAAGTCGTTAGAGGAGCTGGGGCGCTAGTGCTTGTTGAGATAGCGGCCGTGAACAATATGGCTGAGCATCTCGTCCAGCGCCAATTCTGTAGGGTAGCTCATTGTTTGTTGGAGGATGCAAATTACGTGGATAAAGTGGTCAAAAAGCAGAGAATATAAGCAGAAACTTATTAATTTAAAGTTTATAAGATTTAATGCAATATTTAAGATAATAAACTGTAATTTAATATATAATTCTGGTTAATTTTTGATATTGAGATTTGGCTGGAGTTGCCAATTAATTGAGCATTACTGATCTGAATGCGATGTTGTGGCACAGAACGGACGAAACAACAACAAAGAGGAACAAATTCCATCCATTTCAATACTTCTGAATGACTGACCGTGAGATTCCAAGTCAATCTCCAAGCTGCCAATATGCCTGGTGACCGAAATCCAGCAGGCCGGGCACCCACTGAACCGCACTCAAGAGCGCTGTAAGCCAATGTGTTTATAGGGCATAAACTCACCATCCTCTAGCACATACGACCAAAGGTAGT
>NJCR01000319.1:29920-55769 GCA_002234235.1 Fusarium hostae
CGACCAGCGAATCCCCGCTGTTGTATGTTATTTTTACTGTTTTTACCTTCTGTAGTTGCATGACCTGTGCTGCCTGTTGTTCTTTTTTTCGTTGTTGCGAAGCTGTCTGTGTTGGTTGTTGGCTGCTTACCGTGATCCCTGTCGATGTGCGCTCACTGTAAACCAGTTATGTCGCGGGGGTTCAGCCTGACGGAATATCGTTGAACGTCCTGATACTGAGTGACAACAGCGCTTTTTCTTGGTGCGCACCAGATATCGGTTTCGCGCTGATCAATTCGTTCTGACGTAGTGGAGGTACTATTGGTATCACTTCATCCAAATTCGCGAGAGCGGGCTCTGTTTCATACGTCTGACCCAGTACCTTCGAGGCACTACCAACACTCAACGTCTTCAAGAACTGCCCGGCAAAAGTCTGCAGCGCAAGTCCAATCGTCATAAGTAGCAGCTACATTTCATTGTACACAAACACCGAATTTCATTAAGCAAATCCCAAAGTGACACAACCCCTTTTACATACTGACCAGCAGATATCATCCAAGCACGATCCCTATCAAGCCCGCGAGCTCAAACACCTACAACAGAACAGATCGACCATCTCCCCATTCAGTTCACACCCAACGACGAAAGCCTCATTAAGCCGCACCAAGAACCCAAGTAGTTCTATCATCTCGAATCTCTCGGGATACCCCCAGGATTCATACACATCATCTCCACCCTATGTTTCGTGACCGGTTTCCCCTGCGCGATCCTCATCTTCTCAAAATAAACATATGCTCCATAAAATACGGAGCTCTTCGCCCCGGCATCACCGCCCTTGGCATTTCAAAAGTCTGAAAGTTGCTTTGACTGGACACCCTTGCACTTGGGCGCCTTCAACTGTGCGTAGATATCTCTGCAGAATTGCGCTTGGGTCACGCTGGGTATCTTCATGTGTGCGTTTATCTTGCGGCGGATTTCATCGCAGTTGTCGTAGATGGGGACTTCATCCGTTTCTTCGCCTTCAAGGTGAATCTCGCTGATATCGGGAAGAGCTTTTGTGGCCGAAGCTTTAGAGGGAGTTCCATCAGCAGTGTCCTTTCTACTCTCCTCGAGCTGACGTTTCTTGGCATCTGGCATTTTGAGACCCATAACTTCAGGCTGTTGGAACCATACGTATGCATTACGCCAAACAGCACTATTTGATCCGCCGAAGGGACCTTTCTGCTTAAGGGAGTTCGAATTAGCACCGGTGGCTCTACAGAGCTCGGCCTTATTCATAATACCCGAATCAAAGAGCTTGTTCATCTTGGTGCGAATGACGCTGCAGCTCGGAGGTCTATCGTTCTCAAAAGAGGCATGGCTGGCGGTATCGTTCAGTCCTGCCTTGTATGCTGCGATTTCTTCATCGAGCGATAATTCAGCCTTGCGCTTTTTTCCAGAAGCTGGGGTGGTTTTTTTTTTTCGCAGGCGAAGACTTTGGAGTGGCATTTTCTTTTAGTACCGCTGCGTCAGCTTGCTGTGAGCTAGAGATGGTCAGTGAGGAACTGAGTCAGGGTGCCATTGTGGGCCTAACCGCGTTCAGCACCTCCGGTTGGAGAGGCGCAAGAGGCTCTGGCATTACGAAGGTGCTTTATTTGGAGGTTTATCTCAATTGCAGGTAGTCTACGTCTGTATAGTAAAATTGGTTGGTTGGCTTTACAGCTGATGGAGAGGAACGCGGTTCAGTGGGTCTACGTCACTTCGTGTTCATCTCGCGCCTCTGAAACGCGTGCTTATCGATAAGCTCAATTTGGCGGAGATCATTAAAGATAGTGTCTACTTATTCGTAGGCGTAAGACACAGGTGATCGTGAGGTGCATTTAATCAGCCCCAAACTCGGACAAGTGGGGAAACTGTGAAACAGCGTTTCAACCCCTCATCACCCACAATTTTCTCAAACCATTCCCATTTTACTTCCACTAGCATCAAACGAGCTCAAGTCCGCCGATCCGGTTTAAACTGAGCCCACTATCAAACCATCATGGACCTGGACGAAGCGATGTCTACAGACTCGGTTGACGTCAACGTGGATAATGACGAAGCGATGCGAAGCGTGGGCTTCTATGAACACACAGCAGCGCCATATGTACCTCCATCCTTCGATTTCTTCCAGATAGACTTGTACACAGACGAAGATGTAGAAACACCCTGCATGATTTGCGGCGTCAGCTTCAACATCAGTCGTCACCGAACAAATGGAGAACCACCCTCTGCAGCATGGCGCAGCCATGCAGAAGCTGGCATAGGAACACTCCCCGGAAGTCAAAGTTGCATTCAACCAGACTGCAATTCCATCCCGAGATATGACCCAGAACCAGAAACGAGTTTTATCACCGCCAGAAATCTCTATTCTAGCCGTTCTGAGCACATTTGCGGTCCGAACTGCACATCAATAAATGCATACCACGGAAACCGCATCTCAGCCGAGGCAATGAGAGAGTGCAACACATATCAATGCCTCTTATTCCGCAACGAGTCCTGGGAGCCACAGGAAAGCGAACTTGAAGATTTCGAGAAACAAGGCCGTTTTGTACTCAGCGGTATAAGCGGCTGCATGGAACCCGACTACAGGTCTTATTCAGAGGTATTTCCACGACGCAACAATGTTCGCGCCCCGGAGACAGACTATGATGATGATGGTGTCAATGCAATGCCATTTCATCCGACGTGCTTTGAGGTGTTCAAGCGAGCATCGATATATCGATATGGGTTTGCGGATGTTGAGGCTTTGGCGAGATGGGGACAGCGAAGAAAGGCACTTGGGATGCCGATACCAGACCATGCTGCCGTGGAGAGGGGAAGGGAAATGTACTGGCGGCATCACATTGGCGACGAGTTTCTTGCAGCGAATCCGTGCTTTGTACCCGGGTTGCAGGATATTCTTGTATCAGTACAGAACACCAGCAATCCTGATGACAGTTGTTCAGATGAGGCTTTGTCAATGGCGCATTCTACAGATGTCTTCTCCAAGTTGCCGCAAGAGATCAAGCTCGAAATTCTCCTTCGACTTGATTCCTGGGACATTGCAAACCTGCGACTGTCATCACGATCATTCCGCCATCTCCCGCAATCCCTCTTCTACCACCTAACCCTCCGCGAACTCCCCTGGCTCTACGAAGCATGGTCCTCCCTCCCCCTCTCATTTTCCGTCACGACAACAGCAGCCGAGCAAACAGAAATCGGCCAAACCCTGACCAAAACCAACGACGAGATATTTTCCGCTCGTCTTAACAACAGTGGATCTGAGGAGGATGTAGCAAAAATTGAGCGATTAGTTCGTTTTGCAAATGAGCTTCAAGAGAAACAGAAACAGAGATACACGACACCTGTGAGGATGCTGGATCGGAAGAATACGAATTGGACGCGATTGCGGGGGGAGTTGACGAGACGGTGGGGAGAACTACCGGGGTTGAGGAACAGAAGGAGGATTTGGAATAGCTGCCAGGAAATCATGGACCGTGCGGAAGTAATTACAAGATAACGATACGGATTGAGATAACCAGGTGATTAATGATCGATCGATGAATTGCCTATTTCATTCACTGGTTTATCGCAGTATTTACCAAAGCGTCACTCAATAAACAAGTTTGCTCCCAAGCCTCGGCATGTGTATATTGCATTCCTTTATTCTCTTTATCAGTTTAAGTAAACAATTTGTATTTAAGTGAGTCATTTCTAATGCATGGCTTATAGCCTGCTTTATAAGGCTGTTGGGTCGTTCACACCCACTTCCCGGCCTGTCTTTCACGTTTCTTTTCAATAAAAGCCTCGTTTTTAACGGCGGCAGATTTCAACGGCTAACGCTGGTGCCAAGTGGGACCTGACTCTGGGGTAGATATCCACCACTCTACTAACCCCAGTCCAGGCCAAGCCCTCTATGACGTGTACCAGAACTTCAATTCCTCCCAAATTCCATTCCTCTCTTCTCAAAAACCCCCCAAAAAGAAGGAAAAGAAGGAAAAGAAGAAAAGAAGGCCTGTAGAACAATCTCACCGACATAAGACTAATCCCCATCAAGAAGGTGTCAATCCGAAAAAGCCTATCTCTACGTAGTACCTCCCAAGATAACGACCGCATTTTCAGCTTGGCCAATGAACCCTTATCTTGGGGTCACTTGATCAGCCGTCGCGGTGTCGTGTGAGCCTCGCCTTTCATTCGCCCAACGGCATCTTAGTTGGTGTGTGATGATGATGACTGCGCGACTTTTTCCGCCATTTAGCCAATGCTTGAGTGTAGCAGACAAGGGTTGAAAATAAGGCAGCCATTTTGTGAAGCTGACGGGGCGTATTTGTTTAATTTACAGTGGTGCCCCTGCTGCAATGCTCTTTCAGCTTTGTACTGAGGGAGGGTTGCACAAGTCGCTTGGCCTGTCAACGTTGTGGCAATGCTAATGCCTTGGCCCCCTGCGACACCCAACAGCACAGCAGCTCACTCACCCAGTCGAATACCTAGCAGCTAATCTGAGGCAATCCTACCGCTCGTATCTTTCTTAGCTTTCCTTCGGGCATAAAGGCTCACCCAGTCGCCCCTCTTTTTTCCCTTCCCCCCAAAGCTTTCACCTTCATTTACCTCTCCATATTCAAATGACTCCCAGCAGCTTCTCTTCGTTACTCCCACCTCAATCATGACGGGCCGGGTTCCTAATGTCTGGGCCGCCATAATCATCCCCGTCCCTGCGAGCGCGCTCGCCCTGATCCTTAGAATCAAGGCGAGGCGCATGACTAAGATGGGTGTTGGCTATGACGATGCCCTGTCAATCGCAGCTTGGGTACGACCTCATACCTAACTTTTGACCTCCAGCTTATCAAAATAAATGCTTATGATCGTGTAGTTTGTGGCTCTTGGTTATGCAATTCTTCTTATCGTGTGTGAGTGACGCTCTCATCATTCTCTCCCAATTACCTGAATTAACGAACTTCCAAGGGACCGTATGTTTTTACATGGGACGCAAAATCGGCCACTTTCCCGAAGAAAAGATCGATTACATTCTTGAGAAATCACATGAAATTCTCTTCGCAAGCGAGATTCTGTACTCGTGGTCAATCTTTCTCAGCAAGATGGCCGTGCTCACTTTTTATCGTCGCATCTTTCAGTTCTCGTCTATACGAGTACCCATCATTATATTGATGGTATGTTGTGGATGCTGGATCACCATTCGGACCTTCATGACGATTTTCCACTGTATGCCTGTGCAGGCATATTGGGATAAGTCTGTTGATGGGAAGTGCATGAATAACATTGGGCAGTATTATCTTGGGACTGATTTGACGCATTGTTTGATGGATTTCATTATTCTTGCTCTACCGTTGTTTGAGGTCGTGAGGATGAAGTTGATATTTGGGCAAAAAATTGCTGTCATTGGTATCTTCAGTCTCGGTTCATTGTAAGTTCACTTAATCGTGAGACCATCAATTGCTTACACTTTACAGAGTCGGTATTGCTTCCATCTTTCAAATTGTCGAAGCGCAGCGATACACCGCCAACTCACGAGAATTCCCCTACGAGTTCTCCCTCGCAATGGTCTGGGCCAACGTCGAAGTCCACCTCGCCGTCTTCACCAGTACGTCTCTTCCCCTACATTCCCATCTACCACCTCACTAACACTCCCAGGCTGCCTCGCTCTTCTCCGCCCCATCTTCCGCAAATTCATCCCAGGCTTATCCTCCGGCAACACCACTTACCCCGCCAACGGTCTCAGCCACGCCAGCAACACCTACACCAACTCCATCGCCCTCCGTCGCTCTCGCAGTCCAAGGGATCCTGAGGAAGTCATTGAGGGACAGCGTGCGTACGCCTATCTGGACTACGACGCAATCAGCTTACCAGGCGCCAAAGACGTCAATTCCATATCCCGACTGCAGCAGCGTGAACACCATACACCTAGCATGACTGAGTCTGGCGGTAGAGGTTCCATGTCGTCGCAGAATAGTGTCCGATGATGAAATCCTCCTTGTGAACTGTGATATTGATACCTTGAACCTTTTTCATTTTGCATATCTTTGTATGTGTTTTGACTCATCTTGAGGTGAGTTTTGTAAACATTGAGAAGCGATGAATTGCCTACCTAACTATAATACAGCTTTTTATTTGATACCCCCCATTTTATTTCTCAGCATTCAATACTGGATATTCTGGAACTTGCCAGTTTGCGATCTTGGAACGAAGGCCCATTCCTTGATCTAGCTTGAACCACGATGCCATTCTTGCCAGCGAGTGAAGCATCTGCACTCCAAATTCCGTCTTTGGTGCAAAGACCGTTCTAGCGAATATGCTTTGGTTGCCGTGCAGAGACGTTGAAATCGGTCGAAAGATCTCTTCGTATCTCTTCACGCCCTGCACAACTCCCTTGCTGGGATCTTGTTTGTACAGAGTCGCGACCTCGCCAGCGAGGATATACGAACCAACGATACCCCATGTTGTTCCATAGCCGTTCGCTGTTTGAGCGTGTGCTGCGTCGCCGATGGCTACAACACGACCTTTGGACCACGACCCAGGTGGAAGTCGAACTTCTTGGGAGGGCGTGGAGTAGAGATCATCTGCCTCTGGTGAATTCTTCAAGGCATCCATGAACCGATCACTTTCCCATTTCCCGTCTGCGAAAACATTCGCCCAAGCAGATTTGAGATCCTCCAGCTTTCCCGACTGATGCGCCGCTGCAAGACCCTCATTCTGACCCTGTAGGCTCATGTACACGCGCGTCATCTCCGGGCAGTCCTTTCTTGTACCGAGCCAGCGTGAGCCAGTCAAATGACAGAACGTGAAGCGATTCGTGTCGTACGGTTTCGACAAGACGCTGAAGAAGCCGATGTAACCGCCCAGGAAATGTCGTGGATCAGGAGCATCAGGTCCAAGCATGAGCTGGCGTGTCCTCGAGCCCGTCCCATCAGCAGCGACAACAAGATCAAAGTCATCTTTACCACCATCATCAAACCCAACATGAACCTTTCCATTCGGATCACTCTCATCATCCTGCGCCAAGCTCGCAACACTCGTTCCAAAGCGATGTTTCACATTCTGCTTCCCCTCCGTAAGCCCCAACAAAATCTTGACCAAATCACCACGCAGAATCTCATACTCGGTCGTGACACTCTGCTTCCCATCCCCACTCTCAGACGTTGGAAAAAACGCCTTCGTTCGACCATTCGTGTCAATGAGCTGTGTTCCAACTTCATGAACATGCTTAGCGCGAATCGCAGGCTCAATACCCATTTTCTTCATGACAGACACGCCTTGGTGCCGGAGATCGAGCTGTTGACCTGTTGTTCTGGCTTTGGGGGAGCGCTCAATGAGGGTGATTTCTGCGCCGGTGCGGGAGAGCCAGTGGGCTACTGAGGGGCCGGCGATGCCTCCACCTACTACGAGGACTTTGAGGGGTGGCATTGTAATAATTGGCGGGAATAGTGGGTTAGGAATGATGAGGAATTGATCTGATAACTTTATTTGCGAGATGGGTCTAAATACAGAGTGGTATCGGTGTTTTGATCCGGCATATTTGAGGTGAATAACCCGTCTTACGCCAAAACACCGAGATATCGTGTAACCAACGCGCAATGTCTCACAAAATACGACTAAATTCAGCCAGTGACCATAAGATCGGGGCTTGCGACCCGTCAATTGCATGATGTCGGATCTAAGGCTTACCTTTACCCGGCCAGATCAGATCATTTTCTCATTGCCCAGGTATCGCGGGCCGTAATGTAATTTTCGCATTCCCAATTGAGAACGACGGTCAAAGATGCAGCGTGTATACAGCCTAACCTGTATCAAACGCCTTGTTCAATTGCCCTCAATTCAAGCGCCGGGCCTCATACGTAATTGTCATTGTCAAATCCCAATGACCTGATTCTTATCGCTGACGTGTTGGTCCTCATCCAAAACGGCCCCCAATCCATGACGGTCCAGAACTGGTTGTACAATCGGACGTGAGAGGAATCCACTGCGACATCACAGCCCCAAAGCTAGAACATGCAAGGCATAACCCAAGGCCTTCTAGAAGGGAGAAAAGAATCCTTCCATTTTCGCATTCAATTAGATGTCCAGCTTGGCGTTGATCTCTGTGCCCAGCCTTGCAGCGATTGCATAAGAATCGCCGCCCGAGTAGATCTCCCCATGGCTGAGCACTAAGAATTCTGCTGCCTGTTCCTCAGGTGTAACCGGGCGGTGGCTGTAGCCTTCGTTATTAGGCTAACAGTCATTTCTCCAATAATATAAATGGTCCCTTGTGTACCCCGCGGATCTGTTAGTGCACCAGCAAATAAGCGTGGAGAATACCTCACAGGATCAATCGGATCATCGGCATGATTTCGCCCTTGTGATCATTCCGCTGCTTTCCTTATCCAACCAGTCACACACGCTTTGGCACTGCCTCGCTTGTCCACAAATGATGTGAACGCGGAGAACATGGCAAGATCGAGGGGTCTTGCATCGCGGCACAGTTCCGTGATATAAACTGCCAAGTTTCCATCTCAACCTTTGCAATCAGACAACAATAATACAATTAAACTCATTAATCCGGTTAAAAATATTACTACTCGAATACTATTTACACATTTCGTTACCATGGCTGCCCCTCCGGCTTATCAGGCCGTGGACGATACACCTGCACCCGGCCCAGATGGCCTCCCAGCACCATTCACAGATCTTCACATCGACACCCTCCCCCATGAACCAGACTCTAGTACCTGCCTCGCGCACCTCCGTCTTCTCTTCGCCTTTGAAGCGCTAAAAGAAGACATTGGCTATACAGATGGACTCTGGGGATTATGGGATATTCGTGCCGATGGAAACATTGTAGTCCATGAGAATGGGGACGTTGATGAACATCCTGCTGCAGGGGAGTTTAACCATGAACTAGAGGATAAGAAGAAAGCTCTGAGTAAAGTGCGTGAGAAACGATGGGCGTTGTTTGTCGCGAGGGCTGTTGATCGGTATGAGGCGTGGTGGAATTCACTCCCGAGGGAACTGATGCCGCTTACGGAGGGTGATATGGGTGATAAGAATTCTCCGTCTTTTGCGCAGTTTCCGGTTGGGGAGTCGCCTCGTTGGTGGGAGAAGAAGGCTCTTCCGCCTCTTGGTAAGTCGCATTGTTGGCCTGCGTATGATGGTGCTAACAAATTGCAGACGTGTTGATGGTATATCACTCTCACATGTTGAACCCCTACAACTTCCTTGAAGACTGCATCCGCCAAGGCCACCGTCAATTCTGGCAGTCCGGAATGCCATGGAGTCTCGTCAATGCCGCAATAGACGGTTCATTCAGCTATAACGTTTCCGACGACGATAAGGCACGCTGGGTCGCCCAAACAGGTCGTCAATGGGACAACGTCGACGACCCCCTCGTCAAGACCATCGCCTGTCCTAACAAGGACTGCGCACAACCATTCGACGTCCCCTGGACTACCTGCGGTCTCGACGAAATACCCAAGACCCCAGATCGACCAGGTCTAATGGGCGCTGGCTACGGCGATATCAGGTTTGAGGCTCGCTGCCCAAAGTGCAATACCCGCATCACCAAAGAAACCCTCAGCGTCGTCAAGTTCTGCAAAGACGCGGATAACGCCATCTTCAAGAGTCAGCCCATGCCTGGAACGATGCTCTGGCCCAACAGCGGAACACCCGTTCCTATCACTGTGCGCAAAGGCTCTTTATTTGACCAACGCATGTTTCCCAATCGTATGATTCAGCATGTTCTGCGCCTTCAGATCCAGAATCTTCTTGATTCGCCGGACCCTGAAGATCCGCCTACCATGGAGACTGTTCGCAAGATGATTGAGTCTGAGGCACTTCTCAAACCAAGTGCTCTCGCTACTATCCACGGCGATGTCGCCAGGGGACGAATGGGCCTTGTGCCAGCGTTCTCAAAAATCTGTGTTCGGAAGATGATGTCTCGCTACTGGGAGAACTTTAGCCCCTTCGCTCTCGATCTCTGCGGCGCTGTGATGCGACAAGGAATCTTTGCCGAAAAGATGTGCAAGCTTGATTGGCTACACTCTCCCACCGCACGCGAGACCATGGACAGATGCTGTTTGAAGTATAATCGCTTCATGAGAATCATCGCCAAGAATCCCAAGAAGACTGCCGTTCCTACCCTCGATGTTGATCTTGGCTGGCATACCCATCAACTCATGCCGCTTTCGTACTTCATGTACACAACGAAGCGAGTGTTCAAGTATGTGCGACATGATGACAAGATTGAGGATGAGAAGTTGAACGATGGCTTTGAGTGGACGAGCAAGATTTACCAAGAGATGTTTGATGAGGTCTACTCAGAGTGTACATGCTGGTACTGCGAGAGTGTGAGAGCCGCGCACGTTACATCAATTGGAAGAGTTCTCAAGCTCTCCCACAGCGAGAAGAGTAAGTCCAACAACAGAGCTGAAGAATGATGACTGACAATTTTAGTTGCCGACAAGTTTTACGAGTCTGGAGCCGCAGATATGTGTCCTCCCGACAACTCAGCCCATATCTCCTCTCACAACGCCGTCCGAACATCAAACGAAGGTCTCGTCGCAGCAAGCCACGTCGAAAAAGTCCAAAATAGACTCCGCGAGGTTCAAAATAAGCGCCTTGAAGAGAACTACCAAAAGGCCTGCAGACGCGCCGAGAAGAAAGGTCGTAAGCTTCCCCCTAAGGATCAATACTATGATCACTGGGGTTATTCCTACTGGAGTACGTTGCCTTCCCATTTCTGGAGATTGAATATTGACTGACATCCGTAGTGTACGGACCTTTTATGGCACCGGTTGTGTTTGTCCCTGTGGCGTACGCCTATGGAGCTGCGCCTGGCTGTGCGGCTGGAAGTTGTGGAGGTAATGCAGCTGGGGGAGGATGTGCGGGTGGTGGAGATGGTGGTGGTGGATGTGCTGGGGCTGCTTGTTCTGGAGGAGGTTGTTCTGGAGGAGGAGGATGTGGCGGCGGTGGTGGATGCGGAGGAGGTGGTGGAGGTTGTGGTGGAGGAGGAGGTTCTTAAGAAGTTGATTAGTATACCAGTGGATGAAGAACTTGGTTGAGAGAAGAATGTCTCGAGGAATGCCCCTATATGAATAGACAGTACTAATTCGACCAATGTTACGATGACTTGGCATATCCCATCACGAAATATCCCCAGTTCGTCTCCCTACCTCCCTCAAATTCCTCAAGCAAATGGCCCATCAAACAACCACTTCCCAATCACCTTCTGAGCCTCTATCAACTTCAACTCAGCATCCCTTGAACACTCTTTATCCCCGTGAAGCTTCTCCAAATTTTCATACTTATCATACGCATGAATCTGATCCGGAATCAACAGCCATTTATAACTTCCTTCTTTAGTCTTCACCTCAAACGAATACCTCTCATCATCCAGTACCAACTCCCCTTTAGACCCAGCAGTCTCTCTGCCCACGGTCTCGTCTCCAATATCACGACCCGTCAGTCCACAGACCATTCTCCATGACTCCCCCGCTAGCATGTCAAGCTCACACGTAAGGAAGAACACATTTGGCGGGAGTTGATCTTTATCGGCGTAAATAGGATTCAACAGTGGATCATGATGGTCTTGACCAGGTAGACAGTACGCTGCTTCAAAAACAGGCGAAAGCGCAAACAACATGTCCGTCGTCTTTGCGCGAAACCCTCCAAGTTGAGGTTTCCACTGCCGAGTCTGCATCTTGTACTCTCGACTCACAGACATATCAACCACTGGATACATCGGTACAGCGGTCTTGATGCGTCGCACGCCATCTCCACTGTCGCACATACTCGGGAGTAGGGATACAGAGAGCGCTAGGTTTCCTCCAGCCGAGGAACCCATGATTGCGATGCGGTCTTGGTCAATTGGTAGCGATGAGTCGGAGAGAACTGCCAAGACGAGCGCCTCGAGGTCGTAAATTGGGGTTGGGAAGTGCACATGCGGTGATTTAGAGTAATTCAGCGCGACGACGAGAACAGAGTGCATGTTGGCGAATGTGTAGTTGAAGTGATCATCGTCACGAGGATCACCCATGACGAAACCGCCGCCGTGGATGGTAAGCATTATAGGAAGTTTTGTTTGAGAGTTTTTATCGAAGGTTTTGGGAAAGAATATTCTATTACTGTTAGATTCTGTCAAAATAATGAGTTAACGACATACCGTATGGGTAACTTCGGTCGACAGGCGTAACTCTTTGTAAGAGTCGGCCCGTTGGCGGGTGTGATGATCTTTTCTTTCAGCGAAAGACCATAATTCGAAACAACGATCAAGACGCGTAACGCGTAGGCTATAATTGAGCATTTGATGGCAGTTAGTTTGAGCAGTGGCCCTTTGAAGCGCCGATGGGCTGCCTCGAGGGTAATTTTATCGTCTGGCATGATAAGGAAGCGTTAAACCCAGTCAATCAACCAGATCGAGGAGAACAGCTGTTGAGGGAATGGATAGTTGAGTCTATTCTATGCATGAGAGGGAGGACGTGCAGATTGAGATAGTCAGTGGTTTCTCGTGCCCCGCTAGGTCCTTCATAACCGAGCTTGCCTCGGGATGGGAGAAAGCTTATCATGGTTCGTTAGAGGAAATAGCTCCGTTGAGGCTGCGAAGTAGTACGCAATTGATCATCGGGCCTTAGGGAGGCAACAAAACTTAGGACCTCTATCCTAAGTGACAAAAAGACTTAGGTAAGTTTAGTATATATTAGCAGGCCTTAAGACCAGTTAATTTTAGCACCCCGGTTTAACGTCTAAAGTTTTCTTGCTCCCCTACATGTGATTTCATAGGAATACCGCTGCGTTACTAGACCACTAACTTACAGCACCTGTGATTCGCAAGCGAAATTTACTACATTCATATATATATATTTAAGAGTCAAAAAAGCCGGATTGTACCCCATGGATACTCATGTTCATACTCTGTCTAGAGTATTCCATCGCCAGCTTTAACAAACTAACAACCCTCGGACTTCTCAAATCCCGACGCTAAACCCCTCCCAGCCCCGACATCCCCGAGTCCTCTGCGCCCCCGAAGTCACCGAAACCATCGAGTTTCTCTCTTCCCTCTACATCCTCCACTCCCCATCATCATCGATATCATGACAGAGCTACGAAAATATGCATGTTCAATGTGCGCCCGACGAAAAGTAAAGTGCGATCGCCAACATCCCTGCTCAAATTGTCAGAAAGGTCGAGCAGAATGTACCTACGAAGCGCCTCTTCCACCGAAACCGCGAAAAAGAGCTGCTGATGAGGATTTGCTGGCGAGGTTGGCGCAGTATGAGGCGTTGATGAATAAGAACGGTGTGGATTATAGTCAGGATGCTAATGTTTGGGTGTCGTCGGGTTTGGAGGCGAAGAGTGAGGATGATACGTCTACGACGGTGTCGGATGCTGCAACGGAATTGTAAGTCATTCTGTCCATCAATAGTTTGCATACCGATACTGATATATGTAGATGTCTTTGGTCAAAGCTGAGCCATGAGGTAAGTAGTTTCCATCAGGATGCATGGCTTTCGCTGACAGTATAGCTCAAATATCCTCCCATGTTTTCACTACGTAACAAAGACGACCCTTTCCTTCATCCTTCACTACCATTTCACTTCATGATCTTCGACCCTCAATCGAAAGCCTACGAGAATCATCCAGAGCCGAAACAAATCTTTTTCTTCTGGCAGACCTTCGTCGAATGCGTCAATCCCCTCATCAAGATTGTTCACGTCCCAAGTCTACAGAAACGCATCCTGGAAGCGAGTTGGGATCTAGCAAACGTACCCAAGCCTCTTTCAGCACTTATGTTCTCCATATACCTCCTTTCTATTACTTCCCTGTCGTCAGAAGCCTGTCTGGCATCTTTGGGCGAGGACAGAGGGACATTACTCACGCGCTATCGAACTGCGACAATACGAGCTCTTGCAGAAGCTGACTTTCTCGCCACGAAGGATCTGGGGACTCTTCAGGCCATGGTCCTGTTCATCTTCTCAAATCCAGAGATCGAACTAGCCAGTACTCTAACAGCCGTTGCCATAAGAGCTGGACAGATGATGGGCCTACACAAATCAGACACCGATACAAAGCTCTCATTCTTCGAGAAAGAAATGCGCATTCGACTCTGGTGGCAGATAAAAGGTCTAGACTCGCGAGTCCGAGCAAGTTCAACACCTGGAATCAAGCTAGCAAGATCCGAATTCGGCGACGTTCGTCTTCCCTTCAACATTAACGACGCAGACCTTCATCCAGATATGCTCGAACCCCCCGTCCAGCACACCGGGCCAACAGAAATGGTCTGCGTTTTGATGAAGTTCGAAGTAACACAATGGCTTCGCTCATCTCCCAAAGCAGCCAAAGTCTTTGATTGCATCGCTCCAGGCTTTGGAAGACCAGGAGGGTCGACAAAAGCTGAAGATGAAGCTATCAACGAGCTCGAGACGATTTACACAGAGAAGTATCTTGCTAAGCTTGACAGAGCTGTTCCGTTTCATGATCTGACGTATGCAATGGCGAAACTAGCTATTGCGAGAATGCGTTTCAGGTTACATCATCCGAGGGCTAAAGCAGCGCCTGGCGATGGAGATGTCTACATGACGAAAGAAGATAGCGATATCCTCTTCAACGCAGCGTTGTCATTCTTGGAACTAGTCAACGTGGGTTTCAAGAGTAAATTCTCTTCTCAGATGTTTACTCATTTAACATCAAACTACCAAATCGACGCTTGGATCTACGTTATCAGTGAACTTCGCAGACGACCTTCCGGACCGCGAATAAAGCTGGCTTGGAAACTAGTGGACAGTTTATACACCGATCATCCTGAACTTGTGGATTCTGTTGATAATTCGTTGTTTACTGCTCTGGGAAACTTGACTTTGGAAGCTTGGGAGGCGAGACGGAAGGCATTAAGTGAGGGTGAGGCTGTACCAGCTGGTATTGAGCTGCTTTGGAGTAAGAGGCGTGTTGGAAATGGTGATGCTGAGATGTCGGGGAGTGTACTCGATGCTTGGGATTTTAATGTAGGGGATGATTTATTGGATTGGAATTATTGGAGCGACTTTGTGCGGTTTTAGCCTTCGATTGTAATTTCCATGATACAAATGAAGTCAATAATCAGTAATGGTACATGGATTGTGCACAGTAGCATTGTCGTGCATCTGCAATCATGTCCAACGTTTCATGGCGTATATGCAGGCATGCAGCTGGTGCAATGTCAAACTCCCCCAATCGCATCACGACAGCATGAGTGGCTACAAAACGAACACGTTACAACGGCCGTTCAAGCCTCAAAAGGTTAAAGATTTTTCAGAGCCAATAGCCAAGCATGCCACAGTTGAAAAATCCTGTCTTGAAGACGCCCGGAACAAGGGTCTTGTTAAGCCGTTGTCGCATTAGCGTAGTTCTCCCCGCAAGCTAATGATGAGAGAAGAGATGACAGTTTATTCCATTGTTATTCATTCTTTCTATCTATCTTAAGGTTGTAAAATTCTAGAAGAAGAGAGTGACACGGCAGATGCAGGTAGTACTCGCCAATTCATAATTACCTGCATAATACCACTTCCAACAAGTAATAGAGAGACAAACACCTCAATCGATCCCCATCTGCAATGCCACTAGCCCCCACCTGTCACCTTCCCGTCACTGGATAGCGTGCTCCGTTCATACATTTCAGCGCCTGCAGCACAGAAGCAATTTGACATGTCATGTAACCCCTCGTCAACAAAGACAAAAATACATAAAGATACCACCGACCCCGCACGCGTGAGTTTATTTTATTTCTTTGTGTTGAGAAACAGAACGTAACGCAAAGATGACGGCTCAAATTGAACCTGTATGTTACTCACTGTGATGTGATCGACAAGTGCTAATCTTGGTAGGAACCTGCGTTGGATTTGGGGGATGATACTGAGAGTAACTTTAGTGCTGATAGGTATGTTGACGGAGATGTGTGTTGGGATTGAGCTGACGTGGTAGTGAAACTGAGTCAACTGCTTCGATTACGTCGAGTATTTTCGAGAATAAGTACTTTCAGGGGAGGACTTATGCCAATCCTAAATATGGAAAGCATTGGTGAGTCATTTCCTGCTAGAGATGGATAGGACTAACAAGAAAGGGCTCCCAATGATGAAGAACAACTCGAAGCACTTGACCTCATGTAAGCCCATCGCCAAGCACCTTGAGTAAAGATTTCGGCTAACTGTCTCAGCCACCATTGGTTGACATTGATGCTCGACGACAAACTCTTTCTTCCTCCCATCGGCGACAATCCACAAGTAAGTCCCACCATCGCCCAAGACTTCTGTCCTCACCAGGCCTAGAATATCCTCGACATCGGTACAGGAACCGGTATCTGGGCCATAAACGTGGCGGATGAATACCCATCAGCCAAAGTTATTGCTACAGACATCACTCCGACCCAACCAAGCTTTGTCCCCCCAAACGTTGAGTTCCAGATTGATGATGCTCAACTCGAATGGACTTTTGAGCCTGAGTCCTTCGACTTTATTCACATTCGATATCTTCAGGGAGCTATCGGTGACTGGGACAGGTTGTACAGTCAGATGTACAAGGCTCTCAAGCCAGGTGGTTGGTTCCAGCACATAGAGCCTGATCTTCAAATGCTCTCACAGAACCCCGAGATCAAAGTAGACGACGACCAGTACGCCCCTATCCCCTCCCCTTTTTCACCACTACTGACCAGACTTAGTATTTTCACACGCTGGGCAAAGATCTTCACCCAAGTCGGCCAAATAATCGGCTGCACATTCGACTTCTCAAACGGCAAACTCTCAACCCTCGCCAAAGACGCAGGTTTCATATCGGTAACACCCCAAACTCACAAGATCCCTATTGGCAGGTGGCCAAAGGATAAAAAGAAGAAAGAGCTGGGAACTTTTGTGGGATTATCGTTTAGTCAAGCCCTTGATGGTTTCGTCAAGTTGCCGCTCTGCGAGATTCTCAAGTGGTCTCCCGAGGAAATGCAGCTCTTTGCGGCGGAGATGAGAAAGGTCCTTATGAAACCCAAGACGCAGGCTTTTGGTCACGTGTAAGTTCTCTGTTGTGTGCTGGGTGAGTTGGGAAGCTAATGAGTTGTAGATTCAGCGTTTATGGGCAGAAGCCTGAGAGGCCGAAGGAGAATACCCCAGCAGCGGAGTAGTATTTCAATTTGGGATGTCGATATTCCGAGACAAAAGCTACTTGAACGACTTGCGACGTTTATGTTGTTTCACTGAAAGGCTGATATTGTGTCGACATACCCCTCGATCTTGTGACAAGTCGCGTATCGCAAGCTCCTTCTGTGAGCCTCTCTAAGAAGAGATCCTATCCGTGCAGTCCTCGCGTGAAAGGGATACGTCTTTTGACTTGAGTTAGTGAAATACAAAGGGATTTTATGAGCGTTATTAACCCGAAGCAATTCAACGTGAATCGTTTCAAGAACCTGCGGAGTCTGTCTCAGGCTTGGGTGGGAATTCGGATGTAAGATATATTAAAGCGTTCTATGTGACCCGAGTTGAGTTTTAGCTGAGGCTTGCGGGATACGTGAGGATTGCTGAGCTTGGAAGGACAAACCCCAGGCAAAGGACAGTAAGTCAAGGGACTATCAATCTCTTTGCAGGCAACATTACACCTTAGCTCTATCTTGTGTTCTTTTCTCCAAGTACAATGCAACCCGATCCAAATGTAAGTATTATACAACATCTAAAACAGTTCTCCATCCCAGAAACCAATCCAATATCTAAGCAGTGTTGTAGTACATCTCAATCTTCTTGATCTTGAACACAGCATTCTGCTTAGGAGGTCCAGCGCTCCAACCCTTATCACCATTAGACCAGTTATTCCAGATCCAAGGTCCAGGCACATTAGGAACATCCTTCTTGGTAGACCACTGCTTAACGCCATCAACATAAAACTGGACAAGACCCTTGGTCCAGTCAATTCGGTACTCGTGCTCGGTAGTAGTAGGGTTTGAAGGAGGCAGGACAGGCTTGTGAGATGGTTCGCCGTCGCCGTCGTTATCTTGGTTCGTGAGCCATAGTCTACGAATGCCGTCGTAGTTGGACTCGGACTTAGGATTGGAGAGCCACTCGATGTCGGTTTCTTGGCTGTCGGATTGGTAGAAGAACATTCCTGAAAACATTAGTACATTGTCAATTGAGATGAATCGGAGATCGTATCATTGCAAACACCTGCAGGTTCGCTGAGGATAGCTGTCGTTCGGACAGAAGCGTACTTGATATTCTCAATCTCAGTCGCAACTTCAGCAGCCTTGTAGGGCTTGGACTTTTGGCCACCAGGGACCGTCAACTCAAGGTACCCATTGCGGATCTTGACACCAGACGAAGTGAAAACATGGGTCTTTCCAACGGGATAATCGCTCGAGTAAAGACCCTCAGGAAGATTCTTTCCATTAAAAGTCCAAACCTTCTTGTTGGCGAACTTCGTCGCGCGGTCGACGATGTAATGACCATTCTCCAACTTTGGCTCAGGGGATCGCTTGGTAGTGCATCCTTTCGGCAAGGCAGTGGCTAGGCTAAGCACAGTGAATGCGACGGAGACGTATGAAGCGATATGCATGGTGAGGTTCTGAGGAGTATCTTGGCCTGAGTCTATCGTGACTTGGCGCGCATATTAAATACCAAATCCATTAATTCGAAGGATCGTAGAGAGGAATGTCTAATGTCGGACCTGGTTTAGCGGTGGATATCAAGGCTGAGCATTCCAGGGGTCCCCTGTAGAGTTAAGTTTTCCAACATACCAGACAGCATTGCAGGAGTCTGAGCTTAGGTCCTGTTCATTTCTAGCGGGCCGAACCTCTGTGGCTGAGCTCTTTGTTTCCTGTCTTGGGATTTTGGTTTGTTTGAGACTTTTTCGAAGGAATCAACGTCGTTATGCTTCATTTCTTGGATCCATTGTATATAAGCACTAACGGTCTCGAAACAGAGCGGCGTGGCGGAGGCGAATAGCGGGCTCTTAATTTCCGGGTCAGCACTGGATTTGGAAGGTTCCAACTGGTGATTTTAAGAGTGAAGAATGCCGATGTAGTGGATTCCCGGAATGCCGTGCTGGGAGGAGATTGTTTGGCCTGGAATGCGGCTTCCCGGCCGATGCTATGAGAATTGGCAATAAAGGCTTGACCCAAGATCGTAGATCTGTTGCTCTTCAACACCAGAGCCTCCAATACAACGTTGCATATTTAATAAACTGACGTGTTGAGAGGAGCAGACGTATAGCTACAAGCTACCAGTTATGGCCCTTTATGGGTCTTCTTTTCTCTTGGTCTAGCTAGTACTCTCAACATTTTGCTACTTGGAGAGGATATATAAGTATCTCACATCGACAAACAGTGTAGTGCCAGAATCAACGTTCCGAGATATACATTGACTCCATCCCATAGATGTTTTCCAGCCATTTCAAGCTTTTAAGTAGATTTATCAATCTGATATATAAGAAATCTCTTTCACCTGTCGTGCGACCGGTATATTGAAAAACGTTATAACCGTGTTCTGGCATTGCTGGCTCGCTCTCTTTGGCGTTGGTCTCTTTCTTCGTTGGCTCTCTCTCTCTTCCTGTCCCCAAAAGATCTACGCTAGTATCTTGTTTGGCTTCTATCAATTTGGCTCAGCTCCAGTCAATCCAAAACTTCATCATGTAGCTTCAGATCAACCCATTCAATGGAAACTATTGCTCCCCGCTAATGATATTTTATCTCGCTATACCGGTCAACTCAATGCTTTCTGGTACCACACGTCAAGATCATGGCCGGTTTTAACACAGGCGCTGTGATGCCGTCTTTCGAAGCAAGTCCCTGCCAGGTCGAGCGTAGCTCCTTTGCAATTCGATTATATTCCCAAAATCCGTTGAGATAGGATAGGAAGGCTAGATTCGCCATAAATGACCTGCCGCCTCTAACGTAGAAATATCCCAGATCAAAGTCTGGGAGTAATTCCTCATCGTGGTCAGCAATGACCTTGAAGTCAGAGGCTGATGTTATGGGGTGATCCTTTTGCCTCGGTAACCATTGATCCTGAAGGTATGTTGAAATCGCAGTGTAAACAGCCTTTATCGGTCGATTATCAGCAGCTACCCTCTTCTGTAGAGCCAGATAGAGCTCCTGCAACTGACCTCCAACGGGCCGTGGTATAGCAATACAATCGACATCGGTTGCTAAGACAGAGAACATTTCCAGTACAGGTGCATCCAAAGTTGTCATTAGAACGGTGTCAACATCTCGACTAGCGGAAGCTCCATCACCATCTGTTGCGGAATGATACGAGCTAATACGAGAAAGGACTTCTCGACTTTCAGAGGAGACTTGAGAGAGAAATGAACCTTGAGAGATTGATATAGATACGATCTTTGTCGGGTTTCCGAAACGGCCTTCTATCCTCAGGTGTCATTGTATGGAGATTAGGCACTCCCATATCATATGACGGACCTCAAGAGGAAGCCTTGAAAAGCACGAGAATGTTTGCAAGTCTCCATTTGCGGTTTTCTTTCCGGAAGGATCCATGATGAGAATAGGACGTTCGCTGGAGTATGTGTTCGGTGCTTCGGACGATTATTGATAGAGGAGTGAAAAGTATAGCACAGAGCGAAGTAGGCGTGGTTAGCTTTTATGTCTTTCACGAAAGGCTAATTTCTTTTCACAGGGCACGGCAAAGAAAATAAAGTTTTATTTTCAACTTATGTGATCTTTATTATTGGCGTATGTAGTAGGGTACATCAACCCAAACCCTGATCTTTCAATCCTCATTAGCTACCAACTGTACTAAGTTCTGTGGCCTTAATATGAAGTCAAAGGACGTATCTCAACTCAACCTTATCAGTTATTAGCCTATCGAGCCCGAGAAAGAGCTTGCTTAGTGAAAGCTCCTGGCCTTGATAAAGTTTTCATACTGTCCACGACCTGTAAGGTTTACACGATAGATGGTCTCTAAGAATACAGAAGCAAAAAAAAGATTTCGGCGTTGTCAGTTTGATGTATTGCTCCAACATATCACGCACAATGCGCCCGATAAAGTGACATGATGTTCGTAGCATAGCACTTCTTATCATGTTTAGTTTGAAAGAGAGTTATCTTTGGCAATTCAGCAGACAGGACATAATTTGGTTATGGTTAATTGCCGACGGACTTTGTTGATGTTTCATCTTGGGGGGGGGGCCTCGGTTTTCTGGTCTTTAGAGTTTAAGGTTAACCTTCAACTTTAAAGGCACCTACCTAACGTAGCTCGAGAAACATCCATGAAAAACGCTTATCACCGTATATTACAAGAGACCATAGGGCAACTCGCCGCATCGGTTAAGTGTCGTGAGTCTGCCTTACTCCAGAGGCTCAGAATCTGGGCGAAAGGCCGACTGGGGATATTAGCCTAAAGGATAGCCAGCTTATCTCGACAGCAAACTCTCATTGACTCCTCACTTCATTGTAGAAGCCTACAATCATGATCGCCGCCAGCACCAGGCAGGCGATTTCGAGACCGCGCAGCCTGAGCAGATTCAGAATAGTCTATTCTTCACCGCATAAGATAAACGGCTTATTCGAGTCCGAGCATTATGATTGCGATCCTTAAACTGTCTCTTTTGCCTGATTGTCAGCCTAGAACAGAAAGTCCACGTAACCCCGCGATCCTCCTATGACCATCCGCGTTCAACCAGCCAATGGCAATGGTGTCAGCCTGCTTAAATCTCTAAAAACCCTTGAAGGAAGATTCTTACTTCCTATCCAATCCTTTTCAAAGTGGCGCTAACATGGTTCTACCTCGTGTTTCGAGCTCGTGAAGGGTGCCGCCAAGAAATCGACCAGTATAGGCGAATGCGGCGCAGCGTGTGAAGGATTGCCAGGATTCGAGAGTTCCAAATGCAAGCATGCAATAAGAAAATCTTCTAAGTATAAAATGGCAAGGTATAGTACGTTTAGAAGCCTTGTCTTGACACATTCGCTGCATTATCTGTCATCGAAAACTCAGTATGCATTTTCAATCTACTCTTGCCCTCGGCCTTTTGGCCAACTTTGTGGCAGCCGCTGGCTTTGACTGCGGTACCTCAGGCTCCAGCAGTGGCTTCAAAGCCATATCAAAAGACCTTGCAAACGACCACCTTGAGATCCGAGGACAATATAAGAGCGTAGAGATCAAGACCTACGTCCATGTCATTGCAGCAAGCAAGAAGGAAGAAGACGGCTATCTTAGTGCAAGTCCTACCGAAGCATTTGCAGCATGTTTACTGATCCTTCCCAGCAAGCCACTGTCGAAGAACAGATGGATCTCCTGAACAAAAGCTACAAGCCATGGAACTTCTCATTCAAGTTGATAAAGACCACCAGAACCGTCAACGAATCCTGGGCATACCCCATCGGCAGCCCAGATAGCGACGACACCGAAGGTGATCTCCGAGCCGCTCTTCGAGAGGGAACTTACAAGGATCTCAATCTTTACTACATCGTGGACATGCCTCCCGGTGGAAAGTGCGAGCTCCCCGTTCCCAACCCTAATAAGGAGCAAATTCTCTACGATGGCTGCCTCATGAGGCCTTCAACGCCTGGCGAGACACCTCCTAAGTTTAACTTTGTAACCGTTCACGAGGTCGGTCACTGGCTTGGTCTAGAACATACCTTTGAGAATGGTTGTGAGGAGCCTGGTGATTATGTCGATGATACCCCTTATGAGGATTATCCTACCGACCCTGACACTTGCCCCGAGCCGGGTCGCAACACTTGTCCTGACAAGCCTGGTCTGGACCCTATTGATAACTTCATGAACTATGTTCCTCCGTAAGTACAATGATTAGTGATATTAGAATTGGACTGATTGCTAATGATCTCTAGTGACTGTGGTCCTAAGCGCTTTACCCCCGGGCAGGCTGAGCGTATGCACAAGCTTTGGAAGAAGCTGCGTGCAAACTAATACAGTTGCATTGAGAAGCGTAACTGAGGAAAATTGGACGAAGAATGATGATGTGATTGGGAGCGAGGAGTTGGGGATGAGGGGTGAAGAAATAGGAGTCAAGGGCGAGACCGGCGGCGTGTATTTACTTCGATACGGTGAGTATATATTAAAGGAGGAACTTACAACAAGAGTCTTAAGGGCTTCTGGTCTAAGAGGCCGCGAGACTGGTGATGTCCTTCTGTCATTAAACAATGAAGTGAAGCAGATAAAACATACCCGAATGACCAAGGAATAAATACAATTTAAGGAATTATAGACTAATAACGTTGACATAAAAAGCGGTGTTTGAAACTATCTGAGAAAAAAATAACTTAACCTCCTCCATAAGGTGGAAATGGACCAGTTGTACGCAAAAAGAAGAAGTTGCGGTTTATGTGGATCGAACACATGACCTTCAGATATCGAATGATTGAAGTTTAACTTCAGTCTGACGCTCTCCCAACTGAGCTAAACCCGCCGACAGATATAAATTGAGTTCAGTAAGACGTTCATCAGCCGAGGTCAAGCCGGTGCCGTAAGAATATCACTACCCTGGAGAAACTACTTCTACAACCTTGACTTCGGGAGGTAAACATGAACATCGCGTCACTATTATAGCTTCCGCCTTTGGCTTATAGCATATCCCCGATCCACGTTGCAATTGGCCTCGAATACGATTCCAGGAGTGCATTTTGCTCATAGCGTCCTTACTCCCTTAAGCGGTCGAAATCATGGAAGTCACGCGCATATAGCCTAGCCTTTCGTTACGGCTGAGGAGCCTAACTCTTGACCCCCAACCATCTCCCCGAGGATATGTCCTATTGGCCAGGTGCCGACGCCGGGGCTATGATCATAATGTTTTCGAGGGTAAGCAATTTTCCCTTTGCTTCATATCAAGCACTTTCCATAACATGAGCGCTCCCCCAACAGGCTCCAGTGGCATGTTTGGCCAGTTCCAGTTCCAACTTGAAAGAACACCGTTAAAGCCGCGTAAGAGAGATCACAACAATATTTGGACCAAGATGGGTAAAGTTATCCCCCGGACCGAGCAAGAATGGCAGACGGATAGGCGTCGCCATGACTTTGACTCTGCAGAAAGAATACCCGACACCCTATTTCGACTACTCGAAAGGGACAGCGATCTCTACAAGGTTTTATTCGTGGCTGGATGTCACGTCGATGTGTTTATTCACAAAGACAAGTCTCAAGCCTATCAGAAGCTACGGGAGCACCTGGGCAACCCTTCAGTCTACACGTATTAACAGGATCAGTTCCGTTGCAGCTATCAAATCTACGCCAGTTTGGAGAGCATTCAGCAAGGTTCCGAAATTCTTTCACCACAATGAAACCGCAACCAGAGATCCAAGGCTCGCTTATTCTCTACATCCTGTTTCTCCTTCATCACATACGCCCTGATCTCAGGTACAACCATTTTTTTGATTCATATAAGGTCTCAGACTAAATGCGAAATTAGTTATCACCAGATATGAGGCACTCGACACCTCTGTACTGGAAGAAGATGAGCATCATATATTCCACCAGGTACTTGAGACCAGGATAATGTTTCCACGCCTTCCCCCTGCACCGTCTATCGAACCACCTCTTCCTCTCATGCAACACTTTCTTCTTCTCGAGATATCTGAGCGCATGCAAAACGACATAGATATCTCTGCAAAACATCTGCGGGGATATCATCCACCTCCAGCTTGTTGGAGCGGAGCTGAAATGTTCAGTTACCACTGGGAGCCTATCCATCAGACTCTTGCAGACCAGGCAATAAGCTAGTACGTATCTCCTCTTACGACCACGCCAGGTGCTGATGTTGCAGGTTTAGTTAGGTCATTTTCTAAAAGGAGAATATCCTCGGGCAACATTCCGTGCCATACATCATGAGTCTGGTAGTGTGACAACACCCACAGGGCAATATCAAATCGTGTTTCCAGTCACCTAAGGATCGGCAGAGCCGATCAAGGTCTCGGTAGGCAGTTACATACTCGGTGAATTTTGGATCCTTTGGGGAGATTCAATGTTATTTTTAAACCAAGGCGTGTTATTATTCCTAACGCGTAATTAACTATTATTCTATTCTTTTATACTAAAGACTATACTTAAGAGAAAGATTGAAGTTAATAAATATATAACGTACATGATAAGCGAGTGTTACAAACAAGCGAGTATTACAAAAATCCCTCATACTATATCCTCCCTACTTAATCAATTAATTCTCAACCAGCCAATATGCCAGAATCAAATGAAGAGGCTAGAATTNNAAATAACCCTAAATTAAAGCTTCGACGAGCTGCAGAGATATATAAAGTTAGCCCTATAAAGCTATGCCGCCAACGCAAAGGCATACTCTCTAGGCATAATACTACCCCGAAATCACGGAGGCTATCTGATCTAGAGGAACAGATTATAGTCCAGTTTATTCTCAACCTAGATTCACGGGGATTTCCTCCCTGACTGCATGGTGTTGAAGAAATGGCCAATTAACTGCTTACTGACCGCAATATATCACCAGTTGGCAAGTGCTGGGCTATGAACTTCATTAAGCGATAACTAGACCTTAAGATATATTTTCAGCAGAGATATAACTATAAGAGGGCCAGATGTAAAGATCTGACTATTATTCGCGATTGGTTTAGGCTTATATAGAATATAATCGCGAAGTATAGTATCTAATTAGATGATATCTGGAACTTTGATGAGACTGGCTTTATGATGGGTATGATTGGAAGTGGTGTAGTTATTATAGGCGCAGAGAGGCGTGGAAAGCCAAAATCAGTCCAGCCTGGAAATCGGGAATGGGTTACAGTCATCCAGGCGATCAATGCAGAAGGCCAGGCAATTGACCCATTTATCGTGGTTGCAGGCCAATATCACCTTGCCAACTGGTACCGATAAAGCAAACTCCCGGCCAATTGGGCTATTACTATAACCCAAAATGGCTGGATAGATAATGAGATGGGTCTTAAGTGGCT
>NJCR01003189.1:0-10120 GCA_002234235.1 Fusarium hostae
ACCAGGTCAACTCACCGCCACCGGGCCATTCAGTTGATTGAATTGAGTGGTGCACACCCTTGCCTCTAGAACGGCCCAGTCCTTGTCGCCGAGTTTATCCTCGTCTCGACATATGGCAGGCATGATTGCGCTTGCCTTGAGCCGCTTTGACCGCTTCGACGTGTTGTCCTTTTCCCATTCCTGCTTGTGCTTCAAGACTAGTGTCTCGAGGTAAGGTCGAAGCTTCAAGGCGCGGCGGATCATGTACAGCTGCGATAGCCAGCGGGTTTCGTTGTCGACAACCACGTTGAGGGGCTTCCGAATTCTCACCCGAGGATCCTCGGATGCATCGAACTCCAGCCGTTGGATACTTCAGAGAAGTGTGATGAGTAGATCAGATCGGTGGATCGCAACCACAAGATTATGGAGCTTGCCGACGGGACGTCTCTTTCGCCAAAGCTCATGCTCAGCCGTGGCTAAGAGGTCTCCATGCCCCAACCGGGACTCAAATGCGTCGGCATCCTTTCCAAAGAGAATGGCTTTAACCACAAGATTGATTACGTGGCCAAAGCAACGGCCCCGCCGTTCCTTGCCATGGAACTTGAATCTCTCCCCAATGGTATCCATTGCAGTGTCGTTGTTTTGTGCGTTGTCAAGCGTGAAGTACCCAATTTTCTCCTCTGAGATCTCGTATGACTCGAGTATTTCGATGATCTCGTGTCCAATATTAGCCCCGAAGTGCCCAACTGTCAGCTCAGGCACTCCCAGAATGAGCTTGCGGGCCTTGCCATCCTCATTTCGAAAGAAGCAGGCAACACCATATAAAGCGTGCTTATTCCGCGATCTCCAGCCGTCGAACGAGATGTGTATCAACCCAGGTGCATTTCTCAATACCTCGATTACCTTCCCTTTGTGTTTTTTAATCTCGGCAACGGCACGCTTGCGAACCGTATCATGACCGACATGGGCATCCGTGCTCACGACGAAAGGGTTGAGGTACTCGAAAATGGCCCGCAACCTCTTATTTTCGGGTTCTCGGAAGGACAGGTTGCTCTCGACGATCCATTCGGCCACTAGACGCTGGAAGATATTCCTGTCAAAGCTCTTAATAAGGCGGTTTGCAATTGCTTGCTCTCGGGGCGCGTTAAGATCAAGGTTGAAGGCTTTCGTTATCGTCTGGTATCCTGTCGACGGTTTCTTTCGAGACGCTGGCGCAGACCGTTTTCCGGAGGGGTCTTGAATTTTGTGGTGGTCCCAGAGATGCCGTTCAGCGTTCTGGGTGCCAATGGCAACTACATTGCCGGGCTTCGGCCTGTTCCTTTCAATGCACAATCTGCAGACCCATCGCCGCTCCGAGTCCTTCTCGATGTCGAAGCCGTATTCCCACACCCATGATTTTGTATTTCTGCTTCGTTGAGACCACGTGTAGCCACGGAAGTGTCGGAACAATCGATCCTCGTCTCGTCGAGTGGCGCGAGCTTCGGCTGGTGTGGACGGCTCGGGTGTTGATGGAGCTGGTGTTAAGGGGTCCGGTGTGAAAAGGGAAGCTGCTACGAAATTCATAGTCTCAAAATCTGAACTTTGGGACATATTAAAGCCGAAGAAATGAGACGCCAGAGAAGCAAGTCGTGAACAGGAGGTCAGACTGGTGCTGATGCAAGAGTCGGTGGACGAGCGAATCACTTATGGCGTGATTCGCATCTGACGCGTTGACGTGTCGAGCTAATGCCACGTTAAGGAGTGCTCTGCGGTACCTAGATTGAAGGAATAATTAGATGTGGTGAGAAGTATCTCCTAACAAACACTAACATCCAACCCACCTTGTGTTGAGCTACCCGGCACCAGATTCTGGGAACATCGCTACAATACCTAATCAACCTTGCCAACGCAACCAACTCAATATCGTGATAATATTGAGTTGGTTGATTAGTAAGAATAGGCTCCGTTGAGTTGGGTTGAGTTGATTGACATCAACCTGGTTGACAACCTCTTGATTGACGTTGCGTTGATCGCCACCCTGGTGGAGGCTTACGACAGTCAAAGGGATACCTGGGACTCTGAACAGCCTCGACACTCACAGGGCTGTCGCATAGGAAAATCCATAAAATCTAGTATTTCAAGTAACGTACATGATAAGCGAGTGTCTCAGACAAGTGTGTGTCTCACTATACTGTGCTACCTAAAAACAGCTTACCCTATAGCACTTTTTTAGCTAAAATAAAATAATAGAAAATATTAAAAATTATAGTTTTAAGTAGTATAGCTTTTAAAACTAAGATACTATTTTTTTAGATTTTTTTAAATATTATATTATATAAAAAACCTGCTAAAATACAGTATAGATAGATTTTCTTTAATAACTCTATAAATAATTTAGCTATAATTCTCTTATGAAGTATATAGCTTTCTTATATAGTTAAAAGTAAGTTATACAGCTTTTAGCTTTTTTAGACTTAGCCTGAATTCTATATAAGCTTTGAAAAGTCAGCTTTTTAGGTGTAAAGTGAGGTGAGACACTCGCTTGTCTGAGACACTCGCTTATCATGTACGTTAAATCAAGTTTGAAGCATTATGAACTTGCTTACTTGAAATAAACTGGGTCATCGACTTACTTGACTTACTTGAAATACTTGACTTGATACTTGAATTGAGGTCAGCGCTAGCCTCCAGCTTGACAGTGTCAAACGTGGCACACTCGCGGACCAGCCCCGCGAGCGTTTTCCGCATCCTGGCTCGGTTATCTCTGCCAACTTCTCGAGTCCTATCGATGCTATTCATACTTGGGCATTGTAGAGGGAGCTCTACCCACTCTACCCGGTAGGGTAGAGGAGGTATCTTCTCTACTCTACCTGGGTAGAGAAGAGAAGAAGTGGGTAGAGCTACCCACTCTACCCACTCCTGATTGGTCAATTAGATCTTATAATTTGATAAGATTGTAAGATTGTGGATGCTGAAGTACTTGAGGAGTCGTCTAGTTTTATTTATGCTTCTCAATATATATTGTGGTGACCTCTCACATGAGTTCAGATGCTACCGAACATGCTGCCTGCTACTGCCTACCTGCAGCATACTTGGCACTACGTTGAAGAATTCACTCGTTTGCATTTGTCGCGAGGGGCGTGCAATTGATCAGACCGGCTGCCCGGAGGTCCGAACTTCCAGTCAGAGGTTGGTGTCAACTATGTCTCCCAAAAAGCAAGTTCTGTAACACACAGGCCCTGGAGGCCTTGTTGAAAGACCAACCCTATTCAGTCCCAAGATAGATATCAAGAGCTTTCCAATGACTTTCTTTGCAACCTGCCACTAAATGCGACAGTATATATATGCAGCAAGAAACTTTTGTGAGGAATCAACATAGTTCTCATCACCTTCCCTACCAGTTACTACTGGCATCCACATCAATATATTGTTTTATATTCAATCTTTATTATATGGATCTCTAACTATGTCCTTCTCACAGGATTCATTATCCCTTACCGTGCCTACAACGCCCTCCACGCCGAACCTCACCTTGCCGGCGCCCAGTGTTGCTTCCAGTGCTCCTCCGAGTATTGCCTCGATTCCCACCGAGAAACTTTCAATATGGACTTTCTTTCGATATGCCAGAGGTTCGGAGCCCGAGTTCAGGCTAAAGGAGAGATCGGATCGAAGTGGGAAGTCCTCAAATAAACGCCTACATTACTGTATCGCCTGTTGGGATAAGAAGAAGAGTTGGAGTACAATATACACATCAGGAGCCCGGGATCATCTTCGTCTCAATCACCCATCTCTGTGGAAGAGATGGCTGGATATGGAAGACCGGCAAACCTCTTCCAAGCCTAAATTAATGCCTGGCCAGCAGGTCATAAATTCGTTTTTGCTTCAAAAGGATGAGGCTTCGAGAGAACTGGTCCTCCGAGAGGCTTATGATCGGCCGCGGCATCTCCAGGCGTTGCTAGCACTCTGTGCTAGAAGGAGGCTTCCTCTCAATGCTATTGAGTGGCCAGAACTCCATGATCTCCTCCTCTCTGCTAATCCAGAGATCTCGGGTCTTGCACAGTTTAGCAGAAGAACATTCACTCGTGCTCTGGTTCTCAACTACGAGAGATATCGTCAAATACTCCAGAACAACATCCAGGAAGCTATTGGGGATATCCATATATCAACAGATATGTGGACATCTCCAGCTCGAAAGGCATACCTCTGCATCTGTGTTAGGTGGATCTCCCAGGATTACCAGTTCAAACACGGGATGCTAGCACTCCCACAGGTGCTCTTTAGCCACTCTGGAGAAATCCAGGCGGCCATCATCCTCCGCACCCTTAAATCATTCGGGATAACAACTAAACTCGGCTATCACACTGGAGATAACGCCACTTCAAACGATACTCTACTCATAGAGCTCTCTCGGTCTCTAAAACTTGAATTTGGAGTTCGTATCCACTAGCTTTTAGATGGGTATTCACTTATATCGAACAGATTGATTATGATCCAACCACGCACCGCATCCGCTGCCTCGATCATATTCTTAACCTTGCCCTTCAAGCCTTTCTCCTTGCCACCTCAAAAGAAGCACTCAAAGCTGCTCTGGCGGCTATTGAAGAGACGGAAGACACCGACCCTTACGAGCTATTCTCCGCCTATCTTGATGTACCGGTCGTTGAGGATAATCCGGCCTCTATAAGAGCTCATGAACAAGCCCAGAGAAGAGGGGGTAAAGTTAAAGCGAAACATAAAGGTTTCGAAGGCTGGGGTGCTACTACTGCGCTCCAGAAGCTTCATAACCTTGCTGTATGGCTTCGAAACAGCTCTATCCATCATGACCGATGGATAGAGGCTGTCGGCATTACATTGGGGATTGATAACGACACTCGATGGTCCTCATGGTATCACCTCATCAAGCGTACGACACGCAAGGAGCGAGAGATTAAGGACTTCATTGATAAACACCCTGAATGCGATAACTTTCGACTCAATGGTGTTGAGTGGGATACACTTAAGCGCACGGAGAGGTTTCTCTCTGTATTTGCTAGTGGTACGCTATGGGTTGAAGGCAGTGAGGCTTCATTATCCCAGAGCCTTACCCTGATGGATGCTATCCTCACCTTCTTTGAGGATCAGAAGGTTTATCCCATTTCATCAAGATAATGCATAAAGCTGATGTTTTATAGGTGCTGTATAAATCAGGCCCAGAGAAGGACCTCCGCATGGTTCATTCTATTGAGATGGGTTGGTTTATCCTTGATAAATACTACGCCCTCGTTGAGTCAACGCCAGTATACGCCGCCGCGATGCTTCTCGATCCCTCGAAGCGGAAGCATTATCTTCTTCAGAACTGGCCTGAAGAGTGGCATCAGAAAACTATTGATGCTGCTTATTCGATCTGGCAGAAGGAATACGCGCATCTCCCTCATGAATTACTCTCTGCTGCTGCTGCTGATATCGATACGTTTCATCCATCCTCGAAGAAGAGGGTAGAGAATGAATTAGACCGGCTCAAACGTCGTCTAAGAGTTCAACCTACTTCGCAAGAGGATGAAGATATGTTTATGGCGTTTATTGAAGATAAAACTATCGATCTTGATGCTCTAAAGATAACTCCTCTTCAGTGGTGGTTAGTTCCAGAGCAGCGCCGGCGCTATCCTCGTCTCCACCGTATGGCCATCAATATCCTCTCAATCGCACCCTCATCCGCTGAACCAGAACAACAATTCTCGGGCGCACGCCGTACGCAGAGCTGGGATAGGCTTAGGTTATCGCCAGAGAACCTCCAGAGGTTAGAGTGCATGGGGAACTGGTTTGCAAGGAAGCTGATCTCTTCGGAGGAGCTGCTAATGATGATGGTAGAGGCTGTGGACATGGAGGATGAGATGAATATTGATTTCGATGAGGAGGATTGGGGCGTATAATATAAAGTGGCATATGTCGAAAAATCGAGCATACATACAGCATCTACCTTCCCTACCTACCTTATGGTCTGCCCACCAATCTACCCACGACCGGTACTCTACCCACTACTCTACCCGCTCTACCCGGGTAGGGTAGAGGAGTGAACTCCTCTACCTGGGTAGGGTAGAGAAGTGGGTAGAGCTCCCTCTACTCTACAATGCCCAAGTATGCTAGCAAGATCTCTTGTTGTCGCAAAGGACATGACCTCGATGTCCTTGAATGACCTATTATGTGGCATCTTGAACATGTCCGTAGTGCCCGCTTTGTCAACTGTTCAAACGCGCTCGGTTCTCTTTGGGTACTTGACTGTGCATTTTTTGTTGTCTTGCTTCCTGGCTCAACTTTATGGGGTTCAAGGATTGGCCGAGGCTGTGTTCCACTGCGTTTGAGATGCCACTGGCGGTGGAAGTCATCTATTTGAAGACCTTGGTTTCGGTCTTGTAGCGTCTTGAGCTTATGAGCGCAAGGAAGGCCGTATGATCTTGTAAAAGCTCCTGCGGAGACGGAGGAGGCAAGTGGATCATTCTTGTCTAGCAGCTTCCGCTGTTCTTCGACTTTCTTCATCGCCTCGTGGGAAATCCAGCCATGCAGAGCGCTAAATAAGCCCCCCGCCCATGTGCTGCGGCCCTATACCTAGGACCAATTCTCTCGGTATTGCATTCTACTAATTTAATCTCGTAACACGCCGGATTTAACCTTTGTAAATAAGAAAGTGTCCTTCAAGTTTCTATGGGCCCTATAGAGAGAATAAACATACTTTGGCATTTTCTTACCTAATAATACTTAATATTATTCAACATTTCCTAGTTAATACTTAACCTTAACCCCACCCCCAAGACTTACCCGAACTGGGGTCATATATAGACCGTCGTGTTCCTTGCCTTATCGAATCTTTCATGTTGCTTAAGTAGTTCACCCTATGTACTCAATTGGACTGCCTCAGCACAGTCCCAGCCGTGCTCTTCCACCGTTTTCTCCATCTCCCATTATCCAAAGTCAAAACACGCGTGCTCCAATAGTAGCTGCTGCAGCGACATAAGTCTTTGCCGGGATCTGGCCGACAGAGAAACAGGAGAGTAACCACTTCCGGTAGATTGGTCAGGCAGAGTAGTATGTAATTCATTTATTACTAAGTAGGGCCTAACCAGGTTTACCATCACCATACCACTGTACTGAAAGACCATCCTCAGATTATAGTGAACTATATAGGTCGATAGTCATATAATTCATCTCAAATAATAGACAAATATCTATCCACCGTCACTATCTTTACAAATTATATCGTTGTCTTCATATGATCGCCCTCCATCTTCATCCGTTACATCCTCCTCCTCCTCCTCCCCTTCTTCGTCTCTTTCTTTGTTGATTTCGTGGCGCGAGGAGCAGCAGCTTTATGAAGGTCTTGGTATGAGCGATATCTAGTTAGCGAAACAAGCAACGGCATGGCTGAGGGATCAGGGTGATGAGAGAGAGAGTGAGGAATAGCGAACTGATGAAACTAAGGTGGAGTACCCCCAGAAGACTGTTGAGGCTTATACTTCAATACAAACTGGGCGAGTACGATGATTTAGGAGTGTAGATCACGTGAGCGAAGTGTACGAGAAACCAACTACATCCACCAAAGGCGCTGGTGTAGCACACTACACCAACTACACCAGACGGTTGCTTACCTAATTTACACTTACACTACTCTGGGCCGAATAGTATAGTTGGTGTAGTTGATCGGAACCTTGTATTGATAGCTACTGATGTTCAGATGATCATATAACTAACTAATATGCAGCACCAGAGGCCATTGGACGCTGGGAACGGTCTAGGAATAAATCAATGAACCACCCATGACAGTTTCCTAAACTACGCCTGATCCCCGAAAACTTCCTCCCGGGACCTCGTAGGCTCCCAGGACACGTTCGTGGCATCTATCTTTACGTGTTGAAGTCTAAAATGCAATTAGCAACATTCGTTATGCTTACGGCGTGCCGACACATGGATTTACATACTAACAACCTCGAAGCCTTTCCCATATTCAGCAGGGCATGGATCAGTTCCCCACCAACCAGCACCAAGACACTAGATGCATTAATAGACAGGCACATGATGAATTGCGTTGTTGAGCGTCATCGACTTACGTAATAGCCGCTCCGGCTCCTGTATTCCGCTGGAGCGTCTGTACGGGGCCCCCAGGTGCCCCCCTTCTTCTTACAGAGGGACTGGCCTAGATCCTGTGATGTGCCCTTACAATAGCTCAGATATTTTGAACCGGTCTGCGCAGTGGCGGTAGCGCTATAATAGTGCTTTAGATAATGCTAACAGACGTGTAGAAGGGATTAACATACCTCAAAAATGCCAAAATAGCTATGCTAGTAATCTTCATAATGGAGAGTATTGTAGAACGTTGCGAGTGTATAAACTTATCAATAAGTAGCTGAAAACTGACGGTTTCAGGTTGCCTGGTTATCAAAAAGATGACAAGCAACGTTTAAAGATGATTGCTTTTATAAGATACTGGAAATAATGTTTCAAACCTTGCTTTAGATGGTATTGATTAATAGCGCTGGTGCTAAGTGTGCATACGTATCACTCTCGGGTTTCAATTTAGAGTTTACTCACCCTACTTTAAGGTTTATATAGAGTATATTACTACATATGTCCTTATTCCAAATGCCTTAACCTACTTTGTCTTTGGCTAATCTATTTTGCTAGTACAGTATGTACAGCAAGAACACGAGAACCTTAATAGCACGAGAACCTTAATAACACGAGAAATATAGTTTTCTCATATATCAGTTGGGTAAGCAGGGACAGGGTTGAGATGGTGGTGAATGTCCTCGTGAAATTTCAGTTGCAGGTCAACACCATAGTTAACATTCCACGACAAATCCGCCACTACAAAAGATCATATGCAAGTTGGATCAAATGATAGTTCAAGATGTAATTCAATCGTTTCCATAAGTTTTGGGTGATCTGCAATGGATCAATAATGCTAAAGCGACCATAGACTGAGTACCAAACTTACTGTGAAGATGTAAAGGATCAATACGGTCCAAAGGGTCCCAACATTGACATCCCATCGGACTCACCTTGCGAGATGAATTAAACATTCTGAAACCCCAACTGAGCCTCTTCGCTTAACCAGGGTCCAGATGCTTGGGCTGATGAGTGCGGGCGACAAGTCGAGGCTAGGGCGGGTGATTAGTGCAAGTTGTTTTCGAAGCAGCTGCTATTGGGCCTCGGCGTTCCCATTAAAGTGGATGCCAATCTCGAAGCTCATTTACATACTGTACTTCTGGGGCGACTTTGACTTTCGCCATACCATGTGATTGAAATTGACCGGCAATCATGAAGTCGATCGGCGACAAGTGGGATGAATAGGTCTGTCTGATTACAAACATGTAGTGGGAATGTCAACACCTTACTCGAGACCATGTATGCCAAGAATTATGATATCTATGGCTGGTGTAGGTTCTACTCGATGATTCCAAGAGTTGTCATGAAGCCTCTAGCAACGGGCCGCTGTTTGTGTTGGACCTTGGTCGTACAGCCCAGTTTGACGTTGTCACCCGTCCGCGGGTCCCGGTGGCGCTGGTTGGTGCGCTACTAAGGACCATCACCTGAAGCCGCGCCTGTGCAGCTGAAGACTAGACAACTGGTTTGAAACGAGCGGCTCTCAACCATGTGAAAAAACTAGCTTAAAAATGTTTGAAACCATCAAAATACCCCTGGCAGGATTGACCCATCGCAGGCTTGATAGGGTATCTCTCGGCCTCGGCAAGCGAAGCGGGTCTAGAAGCAATTGTGTTTTTCTTTTCTTGCGGACGTGCCCACCACGAAACCACATGCCTCATATATTATACTTCAGCATGTAGTAATATACTCCGATTCTCCCATGGTCATAACTACCCCTGAAGGGAACTATTGCGGTCTAGATTGATCTGCGGGCGCAGGTCGGGTGTTTCCTGGCAACTGTTATGTTTCGGGTGTCAATGGTTGGGTAACCCCATACTCAGTATCAACACATGTATAGATCATCATGTATAAACGACTCAACAAAGGTGCTATCAAGTATCTATAGAATCCTCTAACCGGACATTGAACTATTATTCTGCCTTATGTTGAGTCCTGTCTACCATCCGCCACCACTTCAAGAATCACCCCACTTAAAGCATAGCACAAAAAATCGTCGCCCCATACAAAGACAGACTCTATTGATACG
>NJCR01000032.1:431-10575 GCA_002234235.1 Fusarium hostae
TATTGATAGCTAATAAGCTAAGTACTATAAGTGCTAATAAATGTATTCTATATACTAAGTGGTTTATATAGTGATTAGTGAGGTTATTATGGGATTAGCCCTAATCCTAATGAATTAATACTAATCTTAATGGATTAGTCTTAATTGTAAAGACTTGGCGCTAATTGGGTTAAGTGGGGTTTATAGTAATATAATGAAAATGTAGGGTATATATAATATAAGAACTAGGATTGTAATACTATAGTTTATAGTATTTATAAATTCTATATTTATTAATTAGAAAATAAATAATATAAATTATTTATTTTAAAACTTTAATAACTTAAAAGTTAAGAGACTTTATAAATAGTTAAATAATATTATTAATAAAATAAATAAAATATATTAAGTATTAAAAGAATTTACTGCACTTTAATAATAATAAAATAATAATAATAATTATACTTAATAGAAAATATATAATTTAGCTTTAATTACTTAAGATAGTAAAGACCTCAATAAAGTATTTAACTCTAATTTATATTACAATCTCAGCAGTTACATCACATATACCCCACAATTTCCACCAATCACAGAAGGATCACTCCTCTTCAGTAGCAATCCTCTTCCATTGGATCACTTAGATCACGACGCTCCAAGACTGGATCACTATATGTTACGACCTTAGCGGTTACGTTATGTGTACCCCACATTTTTCTTCCAATCATGAACGGTTACTATACACTAAGGAACTCCAGGAGTGACCGCTAAGACTCAGTCATCAGTATGAGACTAGAAACACTAGTGATTCTTAGAATCACTAATGACTCTAAGAATCACTTAATGACTACCTTTTTAGATAGTGATTACCTTTAGTATATAGAATATACTTATTAATACTTTTATAAGACTTAGCTTATTAGCTATTAATAAAGTATTTTTATATTAATAAGCTTAATATATATTACTTAATTATTAAGAGATATAATATTTTATATTACTTAATATTATGCTTTATATTATCTGCTAATATAAACCTAAAATAGACTAATTTATCCCTTAGAAACTATAACTATTATATATTAATAGCTCTTATTTAGACCATACTGCATAATGCTAAGCAATATCAATACAATAGTATCTATAACTCTAACCCTACCTTCTAACTTAAGATATATCTAGCATTACCTGCAGTAAGAAATGCCCCCTAACCCAGAAGGCGTTCTCATGGAAATAGATAATAAAAACAAAGAAGATATTACCCCTACTTACCTAAGCATCTATAAGGAGGAAATTATAAAGCTTAAATATAAGCTTAAATAGCTTAGCCAGCAATATAATAACCTCCTAGAGAATGTAAAGAATAACTTTAATGTAGCTAAGAATAAGATTAAAAACTTAAAGAAGAAGATAGCTAATCTCATTAAGATTACAGAAGCACTTAAAAAGAAAGCAGAGAACAGTTAGAGACTTTATAGGGAGTATATTAAATACACTATAGCCCTTATAGTGACTGAAAAAGACCCCAGAGAAATCCTTTAACCTTATTAGCCTGATTTATTTAATGGCAATGCCAATAAACTTTAAGGATTTCTAATTAGTCTTTAGAGCTATTAGATATACTATTTAATTTAGTTTATTATTAATAAATTAAGAGTTTAATATAATATAGAATTCCTTAAAGATAAAGCACTATAATTAATAGAACTTATTATTTAAGATTATATTAATAAATTATATAAAAAATAATAAGAGATAATAAAATATATCTATAAAAAATATAAAAACTTTAAATTAGAACTTAAAAATGCTTTTAAAGTAATAAATAAAAAACATACTATAGAAATAAAGACTTAATAATTTTAATAGAGAGAATTTACTGCAGACTACTTAGCTAAATACCACTATTAAGCAGCTAAGTTAAATTAAGGCAAAGAAGCTTATATAGTATAGATATACTTAAGACTAAAGTCAAAAGTCAAGAATGCAATAGTAAATATTAAACTTAAATTAAAGAACTTAAATAAACTAGTAAATATTACTATAGAAATCAATAATTAATAATATAAACAGCATAAAGAAAAGCAAGCCATAAAACAAGGAAACTCTAATAACCCTAATTAGAATTAAAATAATAATGCCAATTAAGAAAAAAAGAAATATATAGATATATAATATAGAACTAAGCCAGGACCTATAATACTTAAAGTAATATAATAAAATAATAAAAGGAAACCTTATAATATATCTAAAGTTAAGTATTATAACTGCAATTAATTTAGATATATTGCCATTAAATGCCTTAAGCCTAAAAAGCCTAAAGATCCTAATAGAGATAAGTAAATATTAGAGGTAATTAATAAATAAAAACCTTAAATAGTAATATAAACCTAAATACTAGAAATAATATAAAGTATATATAATATAGTTAATATATCTGCCTTATATATAGATAATATACCTAAAATAGGCTAATATCTATATTTAATAAGCTTAATTAAAGAACTATAAAAAGAATTCTTAATAGAAAAAGACATTAAGGCAGGTAATATACCTTAAATTTTAATGCTATATAAAATAAAGGTAAATAAATATTAAAGAGAGTAGTAAAAAAACTTAATAAATTATAAATAAGAAAAAGAAAAAAACTATATTTATTACCTTAAGAGAAAAGAAGAAAAGAAATAAGAGAAGAAGGAATATATTGAAACCCTAGATATAATAAGGGAAAGAAAACCTTTATAATAAGAAATTAAGAAATACTAAAAAGATCTATAAGGGAAGGGAATTACCCCTAATAAGGGCAAGTAACTTAAAGTACTTTAATAAGTAAATAATATCTTAATTAAAGCCACTTTATAAGATATAGAATAAATAGCATAAAAAGAATAAGAGGCAGGAGTAAAGATTTATATTTATTATTATTAATAATCCTAAAATATAGAATATAGAGAAGAAATAATATAAAAAACTGCATAATATCTCTATAAGTAAGATAAATGCCTAAAATAGAAGTAGTAATAGTCCTATAAATAACTATTTAATAAAATAGGCAGCAGAATATAGACTTCACTAGAAGATAGATATATATAAGGAGCCAGGGAATATAGTAAGATTAATAAGCTTACACTCCTAAATATCTATGCCTATTATATAGATAATACTATAAATCTATACTATAAGGAGCTAAGGTTTAATACTAAAGATAATATAAGGATATTCTTAATATACCTAGAATATAAAGAGCTATTATGGCTTTTATATAAGTATTATTAATATAAGGAATATTAATAAAATAAAAAAGATAATAATTACTTTTCTATAATGATTTTTAGTATATTAAATAATAAGCCCTATCTAGCAACTAAAATAGAGGGATATTTAGTATATTTATAGTATAAAAATCTTAAAGTAGTGAAATTATAATTTTATATGCTATATTACTGTAAGATCTAGAAAAATAAAAACCTCTATAAAGGAATTAAGTAAATAATGCAGAAAATTATAAAAGTGGAAAAAGAATTTAAAACCCTAACCCTAAAAGGGACTAAAGACTAAAAAAAGAGATTTAAATTAATTAACTTAAGAGAATATAGTTATAATAGAAAAAATAAGTTTATATAGAAAGCTTATAAATAACTAAAAGAATATCTTTAAAATAAAGAAAGAGAGTAAACATAAGAAAACCTTAATATAGGATTTAAGTAGACTCTACTTAAGGATAAGCTTAAAGAAGAGATTAAAGCAAAAGAATAATAAAGATAAAACCTTTAAGATAGAGAAAGAAGATAATAAAAAAACAAAATAGAAAATATATTATTTAATAATAAATTAGAAACCTTAAAAGAATATATTAAAGACTGCTATAAAGGAGTTAATTATAATAATAAGAGTTGCAAGCTAATTCACTATATAAACTTAGGAAAAGTGTTACAACCCCAGCTCCTACATCACGTGTACCCCACATTTTTGCCCAATCACCACAGACCCCACTTGACCTGATCAGCGCCAAGCCTTCACGATCAGAACTGATCCGTCAAGATCAGTACTGATCCCACGATAACCTCACTGATCGCTATATGAACCACCTAGTATATAGAACGCATTCATTAGCACTTTTATAGCACTTAGCTCACCAGCTATNNAAGCCTAATATGCATTACTTAATCATTAAGAGATATAATACTTTATACTGCTTAGCATTATGCCTTATATTATCTGCCAATATAAACCTAAAATGGACTAATTTATCCCTTAGAAACCATAACTATTATATATTAATAGCTCTTATTTAGACTGTACTGCATAATGCTGAGCAATACTAACGCAATAGCACCTACAACTCTAACCCTACCTTCCAACTCAAGACATACCATGCAGTACCCACCTACCGGCAGCACCTACCTACCGGCAAGCAAAAAAAATGTTTCCCTATATAAACTGCTATTTTTTAACCCCCTCATGAACAGTCACCAAAAATAGGAATAACAAACTGATTGCTATTTTCCAGTTCGGAATTGAATGTATTTTAATATTTTCTTGGCCTCTTAACTGCGCGCCCAGTGCGCATGCATGCCATAGGTAACTCTTCCGCCTCCGAATTTGAGCCCTCATCCTCTTCCACTCCTCCTACCTCAATTACTTCCTCAATAGCCTCTATCTCTTTAGCTGCTTGATTTAGGTCTGAAATAGCGTCACCAGCCACTAGAGCCTCGGCTAATATCATGAACTTCCTGTTGAGATTCGGTATTGCCTTTCTCTTCTTGCCTCTACTTAACCGCCCAACTTCCTCCTCTAAACTGGCTACTCTAGAGCTTAGGGAGGCAATCTTTGACTCTTGCGCTTTAAATCCTTTTAATATCACAGAATACCATCTTCTTATTGAAGGGCTCTTATTCTTCCCCAGATCTCTGATATAACGGCTGGTCTTTAGCGTATTATTAGAGTCAACTTGCCTATCCCTGCGGCCATCTAATGCAGGCATCATTTCCTTCTTGTCTAGCTGTATCTCAGGATGCATAAGCGCTTTCTGTCGTGAGATCAGCCAGTTTCTAGTCACTCTCTAGCCCGTAAGGATGTTTTTCTTTGTTATACCTACTTCCCTGGCTTTAGCATAAGCCTTAATGAAGTTAACTTTATCTACTGGGGCAGAATCAGTCAGGCTGGCCAACTTTTGGAGTTCTTTGCAGTATATAGCCTTAGAGGCATTAAATACGCTGTTATCAAGTGGCTGTAGGCCGTAAGAGCAATGGGCTGGCAAGTAATAACAATATATATTGTTCAAGAAGCACGTAGCCATCCACTTATCCTGGATTTAGGGTCAGCAGCACTTTTAGTTCAGGAGGTTCAGGATAGGCAGATACTTATAGACACATGGCTTTAATGACTATCTAATATGATAAGCCTTGCATCGGACTTATTTTCCGGTTGTGTTTGGGGAAGATAGACCTCTCTGAGCCACTCAATTGCAATATGGTTATCTGACCAGCCGTTGTCGGATATAATATAATACCAGTCGGCCACCTCCTTAAGCTTATCAATAAACCACTGTTATTGAAGTTCTTTGCCTCTAAAGATAATCCCCAGTTTCAGAAGATGGCTAGTTGCCGTGACGGCCTCAATAAAGCTAGTCTAAGTGCAGGACTGGGAGCCTTTAAGGAAGGCCTTCTTTCTAGGATCGCTACTGCCGATAACTAAAGAATCTAAGCCTAGATTCGCAATAGATTAGCTGAATTCTTAATCAAAATGATAGATACTCGCCAAATCCAGCTATTATACTGCCCTCATTAACATTAACTGTATTCTCGGGTTTGATCCAGCTATACTCTCTCTCCTGAATATTAAAGTACTAATTGACAGCAGTTAGGGTAAAGCAATTGAACCTTAATGCCTCCTGGCGTCTTCCTATCTTTGTCTTTATGGATGGATATCGTTTTATGAACCTAGCTAGCCAATGTATACCGATAGGCTTTTCCCTTCCTTGTTGTTATAGGAGGGTATTAATGGTGGCGCGAACTTGACTGTAAGAGGGAGCATAGCCTAAGGCCTCTTGCTGAAGTATCTATGCGATTAATCTAGACTCCTTAGGTTTGGATAACAGCTGGGCAGGCTGTGTGACCTCTGACCTTGACGGTAGGCCCCTTAATCGGTCCCTGAGAGTCGACTGAGGGATCTCACGTTTCTAGGTGGATTTGTTCTGCGAGAGGCCGTTATCTATGATATCTAATATTACTTCAGCAACTTCATCCTCTATATAAGATATATGTGGCATTTTTAAGGCGATTATTAGGGGCTGGCATTAGGAACATTGAAAGGAGCATTAGGGAGGCTGGGTGTTAAAGGAGATATTTTGGCAAATTTTATATTAGTCCTATGCGACTATGCTGTATATATAATTAAAAAAGCAATGTAATGATATCAGACTGAATGAATTTCCTAATACAATAGATATTATTCTATGCTAATAGCTTTAATTCTGGTTAAATACTGTATAAGTAAAACTGGGCATTTTATATGGAGAAACGTTTTTTTTGCTTGCCGGTAGGTAGGTGCTGCCGGTAGGTGGGTACTGCATGGTACCTAGCATCACCTGCAGCAAGAGACGCCCCCTAACCCAAAAGACATTCTTATGGAAACTGACAACAAGAATGAAGAAGACATCACCCCTGCTTACCTAAGCACCCATAAAGGGAAAGTCATAAAGCTTAAATATAAGCTTAGATAGCTTGGCCAGCAATATAATAACCTCCTGGAAAATGCAAAGAATAACTCCAATGTAGCTAAAAATAAAATCGAAAACCTGAAGAAAAAGGTGGCTAATCTCGCCGAGATTGCAGAGGCACTCAGAAAGGAAGCAGAGAACAGTCAGAGACTCTATAGGGAGCACATTAAGTATACTGCAGCCCTTACAGTAACTAGAAAAGACCCTAGAGAAATCCTTTAACCCTATCAGCCTGACTTATTTAATGGCAATGCCAATAAACTTTAAGGATTCCTGACTAGCCTCTAGAGCTATTAGATATACTACTCAATCCAGTTCACTACTGATGAACTGAGAGTCCGATATAGCATGAGATTCCTTAAAGATAAAGCACTATAATTAATAGAACCTATTATTTAAGATTATATCAGTAAACTGTATAAAGAATAATAAGAAATAATNNATAATAAAATATATCTATAAAAAATATAAAAACTTTAAATTAGAACTTAAGAATGCTTTTAGAGTAATAAATAAGAAATATACTGCAGAAATGAAGATCTAATGACTTCACTAAAGAGGATCTACTGCAGATTATCTAGCTGAATACTGCTACCAGACAGCAAAGCTTAACTGAGGTAAAGAAGCCCATATAGCGCAAGTATACTTAGGGTTAAAGTCAGAAGTTAAGGACACTATAGTAAACATTAGGCCTAAACCTAAGAACTTAAATGAATTTGCAAATATCGCCATAGAGATCAACAATCAGCAGTATAAACAATATAGAGAAAAGCAAGCTAAGAAACATAGAGGATTATATAACCCTCAGTGGAACACTAAGCAATAAAGTGCTAATTAAGGACATAAGAGATATATAGATATTTAATATAGCACTAAGCCAGGACCTATAGTACTTAAAGCAATATAATAAAATAATAAAAGGAAACCTTATAATATATCTAAAGTTAAGTATTATAACTGTAATTAATTTAGATATATTGCCATTAAATGCCTTAAGCCTAAAAAGCCTAGAGACCTCAATAGAGGTAAGTAAATATTAAGAGTAACTAATAAATAGAAACCCTAAATAGCGATATAAACCTAAATACTGAGAATGACATAAAGTATATATAATATAGCCAATATAACTGCCCTATATATAGATAATATGCCTAAGATAGGCTAGTATCTACACCCGGCAAGCTTAATTAGGGAACTATAAGAAGAATTCCCAACAGAAGAAGATACCAAGGCAGGAAATATGCCTTAAATCCTAATGCTATATAAGATAAAGGCAAACAAATATCAAAGGGAATAGCAGAAGAACCCAGCAAATTGCAAGCAGGAAAAGGAAAAGGACTATATTTATTACCTTAAGAGAAAAGAAGAAAAAAGACAAGAAAAGAAGGAACACACCGAGACTCTAGGCATAATAAGAGAAGAAAGACCCTTATAGTGAGAATACAGAAAACATCAGAAAGTTCCTAATAAGGGCAAGCAACCTAAAGTACTCCAATAAGTAAATAATATCCCAGTTAGAGTTACTCTATAAGATATTAAATAAGTAGTTTAAAAGGAATGAGAGGCAAGAGCTAAGATTTATATCTATTACTATTAATAATCCTGAAATATAGAATATAGAGGAGGAATAGCATAAGAAACTGCATAATACCTCTATAAGTAAGATAAATGCCTAAAATAGAAGTAGTAATAATCCTATAAATAACTATTTAAAAAAATAGACAGTAGAATATAGACTTTACTAGAAGATAGATATATATAAGAAGCTAGAGAATATAGTAAGATTAATAAACTTATACTTCTAAATATTTATACCTATTATATAGATAACACTATAAATCTATATTATAAGGAACTAAGGTTTAACACTAAGGATAATATAAAGATATTCCTAATATACCTAGAATATAAAGAGCTATTATAGCTCTTATATAAGTACCACTAATATAAGGAATACTAATAAAACAAGGAAGATAATAACTGCTTTTCTATAATGATTTCTAGTATACTAAACAATAAGCCCTATCTAGCAACTGAAATAAAGAGATACCTAGTATACCTATAGTATAAAAATCTTAAAGTAGTAGAACTATAATTCTATATATTGCATTACCATAAGATCCAGAAAAACAAGAACCTCTATAAAGGAATTAAGCAAATAATGCAGAAGATCATAGAAGTGGAAAAAGAATTTAAAACCCTAGCCCTAGAAGGGACCAAGGACCAAGAAGGAAAGTTCAAATTGGTCGACCTAGGAAGATATAGCCACAACAGAAGAAACGAGTTTACACAAGAAGCTCATAAACGGCTAAAAGAGTACCTCCAAAATAAGGCAATAAATGCATCATTAGATAATAAACCTAAAAACACAGAGGAAGAATACATTAAAGACTGCTATAAAGGAGTAGACTATAACAACGAAAACTACAAACTAATTCATTATATAGACTCAGGAAAAGTAGTATGCCTTCTGTAATAATAGAGCCACAGAAGAGCAAAAGACAAGGATAAGAACGAATTATACCAATAAGCGCTCTAGGAGCTATATAAGAAAGTAAACCTAACTGCCTAGTGCTATAGGCTTAAATTAAGGGAAGATAGCTAAATACTTAAATTAATAGTAAAGTAAAGAAGAACTTTATTAACCTAAAAATAGTTATAAAGCTAAGACTACTATAAAATAAGAAGTAACTGCTATATTAACTTATAAATGCAAAAAGGCAACTCTTTAATTATAATAATGGTTTTATAGATTAAGAGATTGATTACCTTAANNAATTAAGAAATAAGCTTTAATATCATTCCTTTAGGAGAGGAGATAGATATCTTACTTAATATAGATTGGCTTAAATAATAAAATCTATATATTAACTAGAGAAATAGCTAGATTATATTCCCTAATGACCTTAATAGTAACAGTAAAATAATTACAATAAGTAATAAGAGATCTTAAGCTATAACTAATAGAGATAGTGTAGATAGGCATAGAGCAAAGACTTTACTACCTCTAAAGGGAGTATAATATAAGCATAAGAGAGGTATATAAAATAAAATAGAAATTCTAGGTATTCTTTAATAATAAAATCTAAAAAAGGATAAAATATTAATAATAAATTAAGATAGACTTAAGAATATTTTAAAGGAATATTAAAAATATAATAAACTATTTAAAAAGGAATTAAAAATAGAAGTCCTAAAATATAGTAAATAGAACTATAAAATTAACTTTATAGATAAAAAGCTATTATTTTAAAAGCTATATCTATTTAACTAAAAGGAACTATAAGTTTAATAAGAATATATTAATAAAATATTAAGAAAGGGCTATATTAGAGAATTAAGCTTATTAGTAGTATTAATAATATTCTTTATATCAAAGAAAAATAGAAAAAATTAATTAATTATAAATTATTAATTAGTTAATATATATACCATTAAAGATTA